>JAOWCC010000853.1:15376487-15601706 GCA_030867875.1 Actinernus sp. WN-2022
GAATACACCACCACTTCTGGAGCTTTGTTAATTAGTGCGGTCCGCGGTCCCGAAACGAGTGAATAATATTATTGCTAAGGCATGAAACTTCCTATTTACTCCAAATTCAAACATTTTAGAACGACACAATTATAACAATATTATTATTCACTCACTTTGGAACCGTGGACCGCACTAACTAACAAAGCTTCAGAAGTGGTGGGGTTTCTATACTCTAGCTGAAAAGCGACAAAATTCGATAGGAATCAGGCGTTGTTGCTCTTTATTTCAGTGTTGCTAATGCACCAGTCATTTGAAATCCCCCCCCCCCCACCCCGGGCATAGCGGGGGCATTCACTCAACATGCCCATGAAAACTAGTGAAGCTCCCACACTCTGGGGCATCAAAACTATGTGAAGACCCTGACCCCGGGGATCCATATTGAAATGTTGTTAAATCACCTTGTTCCCTTTCCTTGCTTCTATGTAAGCTTGCTTGTATTCAAACTGACTGTAGAAATGTGAAATTGGAGGTTGAACGAGTGTATGTCAAATTAGCATGAGGCGGAAAGTGAATCCCCCACTTATCCCCCAAGCCGGTAGGAGAGGGAAGTGATTATGAGCGTTGACCCCACCTCCCGGGGGAATGAAAAATGGTGAATTTGAAGTGAACATCCCCGCAATGCCCCGTTATGCCCGGGGGAGGAGGGGGGGGGGGTGGATTTCAAATGACTGGTGCATAAGACTATTTAAACTTGTTGTGTTCACTGGGTTTGCTTCTACGTTCACTGTGTTTGCTGCGTTCTCTCGGACATTGAGTAAACGCATGGGTGTACCTTGCGTTGAGATAGTGAATGTGAATGCATTGGAGTTTAGTTCTAAGCAGTGTTGTATGTACTGACGGTAGCAGAAGCAGTAACAAATATTTTAGGCACACGAACTTGGGAAATATTGATTGAATACTAAGGCAGTCATATGAGAAAATCGATAATATTGACTTGTTAACACCTTAGTGAGTGAGTGAGTGAGTGAGTGAGTGAGCGAGCGAGCGAGTGACAAGATTTCCCCCAAACCAATAACTCTTGGGTTGCTACGCAATAGGGACAGGATTACTGGGCATAGGAACAACAAGGAGTCGATTTGCCAACACCTTAGTGAGTGAGTGAGTGAGTGACAAGATTTCCCCCATACCAATAACTTGTGGGTTGCTACGCAACATCCACCAGTTAAAAATGAGCAAGTAATAAATGGAACAAACCTTGTCTGTGAGGAATGCCTGCACTTTTTGTTCCTCCATAGGGTCCAGATCTGTTTCACTGAGGATAATTTCCTCCATGTAAAATGGGCGCACAGTCTTAAGGGCAATCTTGGTCATTTTAAAGGCTTTATCTGGTCTGATTTCTAAGATGCCTACATGCCTAGGTAAGAATAACAATTATTGATTTTTGTTACAAGGATCGGAAATAAAATAAAATACAAATTGGTGGGATATTAAACTCCTAGGGGGGTTATTCAAGGTAAAAAGGGTAGGGATGATCGTCGGAAAATATCGAAAAATACCCTAAAAAATACCAAGCCATGAAAAATTTCCCACCCTAAAATATACCTCATGGTCTAAAAATCACCCTTAAAAATGGATTTCACTTGGACAACCCCTAAGAAATACTAAATCGCCGATTTCAACCCCTAAAAATACGACGATCATCCCTACCAGCCGAATATAGGAAGAACCCCCTGGATTAAACCCCTCCAGTCCCGACCCCTCAGCCTCACTCCTTTCTTCCTTCTGTTAAGGAACAAGGAAGTTTTATAGTAACCTCCCAATTAAGAGGAGTGGGCCACAGAGGTACATGTAGGCCATTTTCCTCTCACCTTTGAGGCTCAAGTTTCATTCCTGAACACAGTGCAACATGTGCTTGAGTATGCTTGGTATCTCGCCCTTGTTCCACAGGTTTTTATCTGGGTTCTCCTGTGTTTCTCCCTCCTCAAAAACCAATTCCATTTTGACTGAAAACTGAGTATGCTACTCGTACCATACAACCCACTCCCACATATCCTCCACTTCAATATAACCTTATTATCAACTGTAATTATAACAATAAACTTACTTCTGTTTCGCCTCTCCGGGGGACAGTGATGTAGCGACAGTCGACCCAGGTTGTGTAATCCAAAATGGCAAGGATGTGTCTTCAGATTGTCTTGGGTCTATGAGGCTCTCGTGCTCATGACCCCATATTATCAGGTCCAGGAAATTGTCCAGGAATTTCTCTGGTATGTAGTTTGTCATGCCATGCTTACTCCTATATTTTTGAAAGAAAATGTCTTAAAGTTAAATGTTATGGGATCAAAGAACCCAATATCATATACACTGGTATAATCAACTAAAGTCGATTGAGGTATGCTAACCACTGTGGAAAGCGAGTAGCGAGTACCAGTATCATATAGCCTGCATAGCCAGGCAATTTCTAGGGGGCAATGGGGTGAGAGTGGAAAATGAATGTCTACAACAGCAATAATGTTCTTTGCATAAACACCCCTCAACTCAGCTTTGACAGCTTGCCAAAATGAACAAATCTCACACGGTTATCCCAACAAAGGCATAGTAGGGGGAGAAATAATTTGAGTAGGGGAAATTTATTTTCAAATCCAGGCAAGTAAGTAAAGAGAGTATTGTAGAAAGCTTGTAGCCAGCATGGTCAAGTAGAGTACACAGAGAAAATTGCGGGTCACCAGTGCTTCGGGAGAACTCTGTTCCTCTACTAAACATACAACTTGTGGGTGTTACATTGTGTTTTTTCAGAGAATGGCCAAAATGTGTGTATCTTCATGTGCAGTTATTGTATTTTGTAATTAAGACTGTAGTTTTGTGGTGTCATCCTAGCTACATGTATACTGATGTTACCATCCTGATTGCATGAGGTTTCTATGGGGGAGTGGGAGGGGTTAACTGCCTACCCATGAAAGGTGCCCCAAGCAAATTTGGTCCCAGTCATTGTGGCTAGAACACTGTTTCTTTTTAATCCTTTAAGCCCCAATGATGATCAATATCTACCTTCTCTTTAATATATCAGAACAAAGTGAAGCAGACAGATCATGAGTAGCCTGCTTACAGGCTCTCAGATTTTTTCGGAAATATTAGTTTTCGGGTTGGTGGAAATGTTGGGTTACCTGTGCTGACGCACTCGCCTCCTCCTCGCTCGGCCCACAGGTAACCCAAGCCCGACCCGAAAACTAACATTTCCGGAAAAAAACGAGAGCCTGTAAGCAGGCTAGATCATGAGAAAATATTGTGTTGATGTCACACCAAATTCTCTTTACTGCATGACACTACAACAAATGTATGAAGATCAGTAAGAAGAATTTGGATGTTACTTTGAGGCTGAAAGGGTTGACATACCTGTTTTGATGTAGTACAAAAATGTTAAACCATGAATCCTGATCTTCTTTAGGTCTCAGCATCTTGACTTTCTTATTCACAAATGTTCGATGTAATCTTTCATCCCTAACCGAGCCAAGACCATACAATGCCAGTTTGGTGGCACCCTTTTGTAGCAGTAGTGGGGAGACAGTAATGTCATCCACAGATGATGGCCGACCAAAGTAGTTCACCAAACCACACACACTCAGCAAGTCAAGTGCACAAAGGTTACCCTCCTAAAAAGCATGCAAAAGCATGAAAGGGGAAAGTCATAATGATTACATGTACATGTACTTGATATGGGCTAAAGTGAACAAGTTACACTGTAAATATGTGGTTGGTAAGTGGTTGGTAATTAGTGGTTGGCCGACCTGTGACTTTAACCAACAACATATTTACAGTGCAACTTGTTCACTTTAGCCCTTAATATGTAACTAGTAGCCATGATGTGAAATCTCCCTACTAGTAAACTCCAGGCCATAGTTGGTAAACCTAAACTTTTCAGGTAGTAAATAATCAGTACATGAATCTTTCTTTAAACCACTGAGAAAATATCTAAGGTTTGCAAAACAAATGGAAGACATTTCATAATATATACTGAAATGCTTTAAAGTCAAAGAAATGGAAGATACAAAATGAATACAGTTGAGGTGAAGGAGTTAATTTATTTGGAGATTTTAAGGACTCAGTTAGACCTCTAGCTATAACAGGACAATATTATACTGAGATTAATTAATTCTAATTAAAATACATATATTATTATTATTTGATGTCTTGCCCAAGGCCACATTAACATACATAACATACTCTTTATTTATACACGGAGTCTCATTCATCATGAAAATTACAAAGATGCTCTTCCAGAGAGCCGTGTGTTTAGTTCTAAGTTAATGATAACAATAATAATATTGACAAGATTAATAATAATTAGGTAATAAAAAATAAGAATATTCTATTTAAATATGTTGGCTTCTTAAATACTAAAAAATGATGCGGTAGAATTAAAAAAGAGGCTACAAGTATTTAGAAAACTGTTTAATACTTGTAGACTCTTGTGCTACTTTAGGGAGACTGTTCCATAGAGATGGCCCTCTGTATGAAAAACTCTTTTTTAGGGCTTCGGTGTTGGGTCTTGTAATGAAGAGACTATTCTGAGAACGGCGCAAACTATGCTGATGAATTGTGCTTGTTTTGGTAAATAAATCAGTTAGATATGGCGGAACTTGGTTATTCATAGTTTTGTACATAACGCTTCCCAATTGGCAGTGGCGTCGTTCTTCTAAGTCTTTCCAATTAAGCATGGCTAAGATGTCTTTTGATCTAACGTCATAATTAGAGCCTGTAATGATTCTAGCAGCTCTGTTTTGAAGTTTTTGAAGTTTCTGAGAAAGGCCTTTACCCAGACTTCCCCAGACAGTGCTACAATAATCACAATGTGAGCCTATCAGTGAATTATAGATAGAAATTAAAAGATTATAAGGCACGAATGGCTTGAGTCTTCGTAAAATACCAAGTGCCTTGGCAATCTTTTAGAAATTTTTTAGATTTTTTTTAGAAATGTTGTCAATATGAGTCTCCCATGTAAGAAACTCATTGACGTGAACACCGAGACATTTATAAGATTTAACTCTATCGATTTGACTGCCATTTGTGCTTACGTTCGGATCATCAGGTATTGGGGCAAGTTTGGCGCGCGTTCCAAGAAACATGCATTTAGTTTTAGTAGTATTTAGACTTAATTTATTGGCGATAAGCCATTCTTGCACACTAATTAGATCATTATTCATAGCAGAGAGAAACTCCTCCTGATTGCTAGAGGCAAAAGTAAAGTTGGTGTCGTCTGCATACATACGGACATTAGACATTAAATCGCAATTTGGCAAGTCGTTAATATAAAGCAAAAAAAGTAATGGACCTAGAATAGCCCCTTGAGGAATTCCACAACTGACTATGTTTGGGTCAGACAGAGTGCCATTTACTAGTGTCCTTTGGATACGATCGGTAAGGTAGTTCGAGAACCAGGATAGGGTTTTAGTTTTTACTCCGTAGAGCTTCATTTTCGATAGTAGGATAGAGTGGTCAATAGTATCGAAGGCCTTTTTTAGATCCAAAAATATGATAGCATTTGTAAGGCCATTATCAATATTTAAGAACCATTCATTTGTAAGGTCCAAGAGGGCAGTTACTGTGGAATGTAATGGTCTGAAGCCCGATTGGAACTTATTTAACAGATTGTTTTCAACTAAGTATGTGTAAAACTGATTAAAAACGCCTCTTTCTAGAATCTTAACGACAACTGAAAGAACCGAAATGGGTCTATAGTTGTTAGGGATGGCTTTGGGTTCCTCTTTATGTATGGGATAGACTTTGGCTTTTTTCCAGTCTGACGGTAGGATGCCTTGCCTGATAGATAAGTTGAAGATATGTGTTAAAGGCTCTGCTACGGTTGAGGCGCAATGTTTCAAAAGGTTGGCCGGGATGTCGTCTAGTCCACTAGCCTTATTAGTTGGTAGTTTTTGGATGAGATTATAAATATCGTTGATGTTAAATTCCTTAAGGTCAAACTCCGAAACTGTTCGTTCAATATACTGTTCAAAGTTTACATTAGAATTAGGAATTTCAGACGCCAGTTTGGGACTGACCTCTACGAAATGGTTGTTAAAAACATTGCTTATTTCTTTTGGGTTCAGAACTTCGGATTTATCTCCCATAACAGACATAGGCTGCCCAGTTGTTTTGTTTTTCTTAGAGAGGATAGTGTTGATTCCTCTCCAAGTCTCATGCATTTTGCCTTGATTTTCTAGGAAGTATGCCTCATAATATGATACTTTACTTTGTTTGATGGCAGTGTTTAATTGGTTTTTGCATTGTTTGTACGCATCCCAATTAGCTACGTCGTTAGTTATAATAGCTGTTCTTTTTAGTCTGTCTCTTGTATGCATGAGATCTTTTAATGGAGTTGTTAGCCACGGAGCGAATGAATTTCGTATCCTTCTTCGTTTGATTGGTGCATGCCAGTCAACTATTTCCAAGAACATTCCAAGAACATTCATTGAATTGATGAGAGGAGGGTCTTTCTACAGGATAACACTCCCCTTCTCTTTGCAAAATACAGTCATGTATCACCATGTTACTTAACCACGCATTTGAATGGTCCATGCAAGAAGTCGGCATGACTACTGATCACATTCTCAATTCTCCTTAATGTTCTTTGTATTCTAAAGGAGAATTTAGAACTTGATTCAAAGTTTGCAGTGCTGAACCTTCTTTTGTGAAGGGTGAAGCTAGGATTCAGGCAAATGACCTCCAACAATTACGATGGACACTCTAGATCTAACACCAGAGTTATTCATCCAAGTTTATATTTTGTAAGTACAGTATAGTTGCCTCTTGGTAAATGTACATGTATGACTGTATTAATGAGCATGTGGCTGTATTTCAGGCTACCAGGTAATTAAACTGTATAGTTTATGAGAGAGAAAAACATACTCACCCCTGCTGGGTCATCATGGTTGCCATGGATAGAAAAAACCGGGATGGATATATTCAGGTTAGGATCCTCATAATTAACAACAGGAAACCTGAAACCATTTACACAGTAAACATACATTGATTTTAAAAGCATATTAAACATACATACTAAACATGTATGTATGTACATACGTCATCACCATTATCATCCTCATCGACATCATATCACTGTCATTATCATAATCATAATCATTATTTTTATAAGTAATTACTGGACTCTGCTCTAACTTATGAAATATTGTGATTTGATGCTGGAAACAATCTACAAACACTGCAACTTTTGTATGTAGTCAAAGTGATGTCACAAAACTTTCTTTTACCCACCATGATAACTAAGCTGTTGAAAAATGGTTGCATTTGAGGTTGACTCTGGTTGATGGTGATCAACTACATGACTGTATATAAACATAATTATACATTGTACATACCACTTAGCTGTTGGAGATCAGCTTACCTGTTATTTGCAAAGTTGACGGATTGGTCGCTGAGGAATTCCACCTGACATTCTCTGTCCCCCATACAGTACTTCCTTAGTAACGCCAAGCACGAATGGAGTGTCTTGCGTGATGGTTTGTTCTCATGGAACAGGTCACCTCCAAGAAGTATGAAATCCACCTAGATGAATTATTGATAATTTTATTGTGGATTTTTCAAAGAAAACTTATTACCTATACTTATTTAATGTCCAGCATCATCTTACAGTAAAGGATTATATATATAAACCCTAAATCAACTTTAGCTCAACAATCTATATATGAAGAGCCTTAGATTATAATTCAATGTATTGTGTTCCACAGCAGAGACAAGAAAATCTGAAAACCTTCCTTTATACAACTTTCGCTATATGTACAAACAGCTCAAGTTTTGTAATTTGTGATGTCAGCTACGGGGAATAAAATAATTGTTTTTTCCATGTTGTCTCCAGCATTACAAAACTGGACTAACAGCTCCCAATTATATATGGACCATAATGTTATCTTTTTGCTGGAGGTGTGATTGTTTTGCCTTGGTATGTGTGACTTCCGATATGGGGAAATTTGAACTGAATCGAGCTGCCACACAAGCAACGTTAATTTGGTAGATTTATCAGTGAAAAATCAGTTATTTTTAGAACTTGAAAAGATAGATAGATACATGTAGATGAACTTTATTTTAACAGGATGGCCCATTCAGCAATGTGGCTGGTATCCAAAGGGGCACTGTATCAATAAATTCTACATACATGTACAATACAAAATAATATCCTAAAAACTATGTATTATAATAATATATATATATCCTAAAATTTTGACATATCAATGTTTTTGCAAATTTTTTCATATTCGTAGAGTTGATATAATGCATACTTTAACTATACCCAAGACTGCAACATACCTGAACATACTTTTGAAATATGCGATTGAGGTATATTTTAGGCACTTCACAAAATAATAGTATGTTTTAAGTGTATTGTTGGTATCTAAATTTTGTTCCAAAAATGATACTTTATGGTACTTTTTTGGTATGTCTGAGATACCTGAACCATACCAGTAACATATCTTTGACATACATATATGGAACATCAAATGAAGGTATGTTCTAGGTATGTTATACTTATGCTTTTGGTATGTTGGAATGGGTATATGTTTTTGGTATGTTATTTATATGTTTTGAGTATGGTAAAACATACCTAAAACATACCTAAAACATATATTTTTTAATACCTGATTGAGGTATGTTTTAGGTACTTCACAAATAGTATGTTTTAGGTATATTGTAGGTATCTAAATGTTGTTCCAAAAATGATACTTTATCCTACTTTTTTGGTATGTCTGAGGTACCTCAAACATATCAGTGACATATCTATGATATACATATGGCACAGCAAATGGAGTATCTTCTAGGTATGCTCTACGTATGTTTCAGGTATGTTACTGATATCTTTTAGCTATGTTCAACTATACTTTTGGCAAACCTTAAGCATTCCAAAAACATACCAAAAATTTCGTGTGGGATATTATTACCAGTTCAAATCGTTTTTCGATACGACGACAGGAAGTCTTAATTTTTGAACTCCGAATATTGAATCTAAACGTCCATCATTACTGGAGACCGTAATCTTTTGTTCAGCTTTATACAAAGGTTATTCAGCGGAAGTAATGTCAAAGCGATGTCAAAACTGTATAATCCATAGCTTGGTGAATGATAAACAGAGCATTATGTTGCAGCTTGGAGATACGGTTTTATCGTCTCCTGGTGAATTTGTTGCAATAATTTATTGCTTCACAACTCAAAGATAAAAACATCTCCGCTCAGTCATGTAATGTCCTCTATTTACTGCTGTTATTAAAATTTAATTATTTACTCACATTATTGGTCTTGCCAATCTCTAGTGCTTCTTCAAATGATACAAATGAATCATTTCCCCTTATCTGGTCTTTCTCAGCATACCCAAGATGAGAATCTGTAGCTAGTGACAATAAAAATGAACAATGAAATTTAGTTCTACGAATTTAACTTGATCTGTTTTGTTTGTTTTTACTTCTGCTTTTACTTCATGGTTGATACACCAGAGATTCCAGGAGCTGGGTGGCACAGCACATAAAACCACACATCTCTCACCACAGACTATGGCCCAGGTTTGATTCCCGGACACAGCGTCATATGCGAGTTAAGCTTGTTGATTCTCACCCATGCTCTGAGGGTTTTTCTCCGGGTTTTCCGGTTTCCCCCCCTCCATAAAAATCAACACGTGAGTTGAGCATTGAGTGCAGAGAATATATGAATGTTGTAAGGAGTGCGTGGAATGAGTCTTGAATACATTAGCATATCTTGCTAGAGGCCTAATCAGCCCCATTCATCCAAGGATAAGCAAAAACATTTATTTTTTATTCCACTAACCTCTTCTATCAACCTGCCGGTACTCTGTACTGGTACAAAATGTTTTTTGGTATGCACATGAAAAAACCAGCAGCCCCAACAACCACTTTATTATTTTGTACCAACATGTAAAGATATTTTTTTACAGATAAGAAAAAATATACTATGACTTCGATAGGTACTGGGTGGCCTAGAATAACTTACTATAAAAGCTAAACTAAGCTCGGCCACCAAAATTATGTATTACAAAATATTTATAGGCAGTTTTTTAATTGGTAAAAATCTGGCATAATGTCACCAGCCCGAGTGGAATCTTTGATCCACAAAAGCTAATGCCTCTGCAATGAGGCATGCAGGATGCAGCTGAATATGAAACATCAAGCCTCCCACTGGAGAATTTGTGGATACAATATTCTTTTTTTTGCAAGAGCACATTGCATTATACTGTATGTGGTTCCAGAAAATATCTGGTGCAATTTTGTTTGCACTTTTGCAATTTTTTTTACACCAGTGCAATTATCAAGATTATAAAATGGGATTTTAATTTTGGGGGATTCATAAAAAAAGGGAGTTTATTTATTATTATTTTTTTTTGGGGGGGGGTGAACAAATAAAAATAAATTTCACCCACCCACCCCTCCCCTGCAAAATATTTTTGACCACTCTCCCCTCCCTAACCCCCTTTTCCCTTCCCAATTCCCCCACAACCAACTTTGTGACTCATTCATTAATGACACATCATTACTACTTACTTTTATTTCACTTTTTTGTTCACTGGTAGTGGGACTCGAACCTGCAACCCTTTGCTTGGAAGAATACCTTGAAAGACCAGAGCTTTACCAACTGCGCCACTGAGACTTGCGTTGGAAGTCCAGTCATGTTTTTGGAATAATATAGCTTTTCTTATGGAAATTAGTTACTATAGTTCCCTCTTAACCTGTTCCAGGCTCTCAGATAGTGGGAAGGGAGCAAAAGAAAAACGCAGGCAAAAAAAACAAGAGGGTGACTGGGGGAGAGAAAGCAGAAAAGGAGAGCCTGCAGAACTTCCTTGAACAACATTGTTCCAGTATTCCAGCTCCTGGTATACCCTCCGATTGGTCAATTTTCTGACAGCTGGCGTGTTGCATTGCATTGCCCAGTACTAGTTTATAGAAGAGATCATTTCTATTTCAAATTCGCTGTACTTATCGTCTTTGGTCATTCTGTATGGATGTGTAGTTAATTTAACCCTTCTTCATTTAAAATATCTGGGTCTACCCTGGTCTACTCCAAGTGGTTTTCATAGTAAAAGCTGACGAAAAGATCGTCCTAGCTCAAGCTGTACCATCATTTTGTATATTCTGCCTGGGACTCGGACACTGGCGTGCACGCTCCGTTAGAAAATGGTGTGATAATGACATCAACAGGGCGCACAAACAAATTTTTTGTTTGTGCGCACTGTTGATGTCAATATCACAATTGAAACTTTTACTAACTGTATCACAGGAAAATATCTGCAGTTTCCCACTTTCTCTGTTGCTTTCCTGATCAAATATTTGCAAGAAATACTGGGTATTTAATACAAAGGTACATTTACATCAAAATCTCAACAGAAACTTTGGTTTTGAGATACTTTCTTTTGGCAGCTGACATGTTCACTCGATATCGTGTTATGACAACAATGAGGTCTTCCACAAATTTACCCATGATACTGTGCCAGCTCGTGATGCACACTGCCTGAAGTGGGAGGAACGATGTCGTTCAAAGAAGTTCCACAGGCTCTCCTTTTCCGCTTTCCCCTTTCTCTCCCCCAGTTCTCCTCTTCTTTTTTTCACCTACATTTTTCTTTTGCTCCCTTTCGCACTATCTGAGAGCCTGTAACAGGCTAGTTCCCTCTTGGCCGCTTAATTTTATTCAACGCTGCACACTACTAATAAAGTCGGACTTCAAAAACGTTGCCAAGTTTCATGATTAGAAGTGGGAAACTGTGAACTTTAAGCGACTTTTATAGAGTTAAAACCAAACTGAAAGAAAGCCAGAGAATAGGATTATTTTCACCTCTCACTTTATATTTAGAAGAAAATGTATGGAGTGATGTCAGTGTAAAAAGCAATGAAAGAAGAGGATCCCTGACACTCTGTTTATATAATAGACTGCAGATCTGGTCTCTCGGGTAGGAGCAAAATACTTTGACAAGAAAATTATGGAAGTATAAGTACCTGACTGTCAGGAAAGAAGTTGTGCATTAAGGAATGATGTTCAAAATGTTATCCTGTCATCACAAGACTGAAAGTGCCAAAAATAACTGTGAATTAAATCAGTATCAGGCAGGTATTGTTACACGTATGTGTATAAAACTCAAAAAGTTATCAACTGTCAGTGTCAGTTTTGTTGCATTGTACAACTTCAGCTACAAGCATTATTAGTAATTAACCAGTTTGTTGGCAAGCACCATTATCCCTAACATTCATTGATAAAAGTGGATGTTACGGATTTTGCAATTGTCTATAATTACGTGAACCAAAACATGAGCACAGTCCTCCTCCAAGCGCCATGCTCCAAGCCTTCCCATTCAGCCCTTTCATAAGGCGAGGAGGAAGTAACCTGGTTGCTTTGTCCTCGGCTCTTCACTTCTCACCCAGTCCAGCTTTTCCTTCTGTTGCTTCCATGTCTCCCCTCCACCCATCCCGCTGGTCAGTTCTATTGGCTTCCCATTCTGGTCAAACCTTAGCAGCCTTCATGTCGTCAGGGATTTGTGCTGGTTTTCGATGCCGCTTCTCTGGTTCTCCTCTGTGCTCTGCACTTGCCATCTGCTTGTTTGCAGCGGGTGTTATTGATGATTACCTCGCCAAAGAGTGTTCTCTGGGTAGAATGGCTGGTCTGTTTCTTTCCCCTCCTCTTCCATCCCTCCACTTCAGCCACTTTGGGGTGATTCCCAAGTGGAGCCAACCTGGGAAACGGAGGCTAATCCTCAATCTCTCTTTCCCCAACGGTGCTAGCATCAACGACAGCATTGCTAAAGGACTTCCCCATCCACTTCACTAACATTGACAAGGCGATCTCTCTCATCATTTCCTTTCGCTGAAGTTCTCTCGTGGGTAAGCTAGACATTGAGATCACCTATCGTATAGTCCCCATTCATCAAGACGACCGTTTCCTCCTCGGGATGTTGTGGAACAACTTCTTTTATGTCGACCTGGCTCTCCATTTGGGGCTTCGTTCAGCCCCCTCCATTTTCAGCCAAGTTGCTGATGCATAAGTGTGGATTGCCCAGCACCACTTTGGAGTCGCTTCATTGATCCACTACCTGGACGATTTTTTTCACAATTGGTCCTTCTGGTTCCTCTGTCTGCGAGAGCAATATCGACGCCTTTTCTTGTGCCTGCAGTGATTTGCGGGTCCCCATCACCCTCCACAAGCTAAGACAGAAGGCTCTGCTTTCAAGGCAACTTCCTGGATTCTGATCGCTTCAAGGTAAGAAGCTGTCAAGTGTACGCATGGAGGTCTGTCCCTGGCTCTCACGGCATTCATGGTGCAACTGTGGCTTAGGAATATGTAAATAATTTGAGCTAATTGAGTTGGATCATTCCACTCGTCCAGTAATTCTTCAGTGTTTTGCCATGTTGCAGTGTCGTCCTGTGATGAGTGTCATCTTGCTTCTGCTGTGGCTGCTATCCAGCAGTTTTTAGGTGTGCTCTAGATTCCCCTTCAATTAGTATTTTCATGTGTGTTGTGCCATGCCCGATGTCTGCTGTATTGGTAGGATCTTGAGGCTTGCATAGGTAAGTGCCACTTTGTTTTTCTGCTTGCCCGGTTTGGGCTCATCAGCTATGCTTGCTGCAGGGGAGTCATGGTCATTCTCTGTGATTGACTGTGGTCTCTGGCTGGGGAGGTTCTAGTGGCCTAGCTCCCCTCAGTGCCTCCCCCCCCCCCCCCCCCCCCCCATTGAGCAATTGCTTGCCTGAAACACGGCTGCTGCAGCATAAGCCTAGGTTGCTTCCTAGCCCTGCATTGCTCCCTGGCTTCCTCTGCATGTAAGCCCAGGCTTGGTGTTACCGCTTACCCACAGCACAGTTTGCTACTAGGTTGTCCAAGCTTAATGCACCGTGTTAGCACGGTAGACTGATTGTTCAGTTCTCCAGCTACATGCATGTAGCTTGCAGCAAGCATCTGCCCATCGTGTTTTGCCTTCCCTGAGCGTTGTCAAGGTAGCACGGCTTGCCAACTTCCTGAGTTCGCTGAGGTCTCAGCATCCAAAGTCAGGTCACCCCTTGCTCGGCTTAACTAAGGTCTTGTTGGGCTGTTTGGTTGCCATGGTAACCTGGCAGCCAAGCTCGCAAGCCCTGACCCTGCTTCGGCTCCAGGCACTGAACCTGCAACTATGTTTTCTCTTCAGTTAGGACTATTGAGCTTATGTCTTAGTTTAATAAAACTAGCTGGCCATGGTTTATTTAATATATATATTTAGGCAAGCCTAAAAGCGGAGCTGCCAATTATCTGAACTGAGGTAACAACTGCGGATTTTGGGGGGATTTTGTCATTTTAGAATCAGAACGTTGCAAATGCCCCACCGTGGGGGCTAAGCTATGCAAATGCCCCACCCTGGGGCAAGTACCGGTATATCTTTTTTTTTTCTGGAAATGCCCAGCCAAAGGAGTCAACAATATTTCCAGCTACAGTTAAACATTGAGAAAGCAAACAGCGAACGCACCAAATTTGTTCGCTGTTTCAAAGCCACATTTCACCGCTTTTCTTTATTAAAGCATTCACACGTACTATACTCACTAACTCTCCTTCAAACACTTCCTTGAGTGCCCCCAATCCCACACTCACTAGCCATTTTTCCACAAACGACACACCTACACCCCAAAAATGGGATTTTTTTTACATATTCACACCGGATATTAAACTTTATCGCCACCATGTTGACTGAAGCAAGCATGTGTTGATCAGTGGAGCAACAAAAAACACAGGGGAGGGGTGGGATAATGTTTTTTGACAAATGCCCTGGCCCCAGGCTGATGCAAAACAAATGCCCCAACCCAGTGACAGATAGGTTGTAAAATGCCCCATCTTGCCCGGGGAAGGGGGGATGGGCGGGCTTGGAATTGATAGAGACATTATTATAATTCGGTATACCGTATAGCGATACTTTGTGTTGATAACCATGACAATTGTTATGCTAATGTACCAACCATGATTTCAAAAGGCCGGTTTGTGTCAGGAACCAATGGATCGTTGGTTGACGTGGCAGTAAGTATCGCTATAATTTGAGTTGCCAAATCAAATCAAATACTGCAGTACGCTGCACTGTATATTAGTGTCCTTAAACCTACCTACCTATCAGAATTTTCAAGGTATTTGCTCTAGGATCTTCATCTCTGTTAGGGAAGGAAATAGAAATACCACATTTAGTTCATTAATGCATTCTACAGCAGCCCAAATTGGCAAAACTTCGAAATCATGAAGACTCACTCGTCCGCCATCTTGATTTCCCGCGCTTTACTGCTGTACAATGAGAGAAAGGGCGCGGGCTCACAAACGAACAGGAATTTCCTTTTTTCTGAATTCCAAAAACTTCATTTTCAGTTTTTCCTGAAGGTGATTTTCTTTTCTTTTTCATCCGTTTTCTTGGTCCAAACTTGGCGTGCGTCGCGTCTATTTTCCAGGTAAAAAAAAGTCCTGTCAAGAAAATTCTCCACTAGTGGTTTGAACCTATGACCTTTTCCTTTTATGCATGGCAAATCATTAGAGAAAAATGCGTAAACATTTCCTTTCCTTTGAAATTAGTTAGATATCCCGTGAATTTATAGACTATAAACAGCCGAAGGCTCTTCGAGTGTGTTCGGGACATTCGCGAAGCTTCGTTCGGTATTTCGTAACCTGTACCGAGACCTTGCCGATTGTATTTTTCTATTTCGATTGAAATCCGATATCCTTCGGGACTAATCGCAAGGCGTCGGCCATAATTCGGATATTTCGTCACCGTTGCTATTGGCTAACAATTGAACAAACTTTGCTGGGGGGCTGCTGGTGCCACATGCCTCTGGTATAGCGAGCGCCATTGTGATTTTTTCCAAGTGTCATTGCCTTCGACAGTTCGCTTCATTACAGTTTAACGTTCTCCATACTCCAAAGCCTTTGATCTTGGCAATAGCGCATTGTAGGGGAACCTTAGGGGAACGCCATATGAAATCTGTCTCTCAATGCCCAAGGAACCGTGCAGTTTTATGGCCAGCTTTGCGATAAACTGATTCCGGTGTTGGTTGGGTGTATGTGGTGGCTTGAAAGCAACTCTCCATCATGAATGCGCTGAGTTTTGCCAGGATGTAATCTGAGGCAATCGGCGGGATTGATCTGTTAGCTGCATAGTCTAAATTATGAGTTCACATAGACCCAGGACAACATCGTTCGCTGAAACCAACAAACACCAAGCACCAAATTTCTGCGGCATGAAAATCAGTCGTAAGTGAAATTAGCGAGAAAGCAAAGTGTAGTCGTCAATGGCTGAGCTAAACCGTTCAACCATACTTCCTTTCGCTGCTAAATTCGCTTAAAGGCGAGTTCACTTCATCATAGAAGCCCGGTGAGTGAAAATGTTCATTTTCTTTGTCGTATTAGGGGATAAAGACGGAAGCAAGA
Organism: Actinernus sp. WN-2022; assembly: GCA_030867875.1. Classification (NCBI taxonomy): domain Eukaryota; kingdom Metazoa; phylum Cnidaria; class Anthozoa; order Actiniaria; family Actinernidae; genus Actinernus; species Actinernus sp. WN-2022. The sequence goes on from JAOWCC010000853.1 coordinate 15,392,895, forward strand.
TCACCACAGTCGTTGCAACAACGGGCTCATTACCCGATCGTACTCAAGAAATAAGCTACACCGACACCAAAGTGATTGGCAATGGATCGTTCGGAGTGGTTTATCAAGCCAGGATGTGTGATTCCACAGAACTAGTAGCCATTAAAAAGGTCCTACAGGACAAGCGATTCAAAGTAAGTGTATTATCAAACCGGGAACAAGCCACGGCTTGTTCTGGCACGAATAATTGTGGCTCTTTCTTTGCAATTTGCTCACGGTTATTACTTGTTTCACTTGTAGAATCGTGAACTTCAGATAATGAGAAAGCTGGATCATTGTAACATAGTGCGACTACGATGGTTTTTCTATTCAAGTGGGGATAAGGTAGTAAGTATTTCCATTGAATAGAGGCAGTTTAGTTGCTCTGAGTTGCGTCTCCGAGGAGCAAAATTGCCACAATTCGTTCAGCCTTCAGCCTTCAGGGGTGGTTATGCAGTTCGTGTTCCACAATACCAAAAGCAACTTTCCTCCCCCAAAGGCCAAACTGAGCCAAAACGTGGGTGGAAAAACCCTGATTGACTTAATATTAGCAAAATGTGTCTTTATTCAGATGCGTTTCCGAATTCGGTTTACACTTTAATTCGCTGTATCCAGAGCTACAGTATACATAAAAAAAAATCGGTTCTGTCGGCTTCCTCTTGCAAACAGATCCTTGCAAACACGATTACAGAAATAATCCTTCTTCTAAACTTGTAACCGTCCACATTGGCCCTCGAAGTACGATGTTTGCTCTCTTTTGTAGTCAAAGCTGTCTCCTTTCTTTCACCGATATTCATTAGAAAAGTTCAAGGTTTCTCACGATTTCTGGGAACATATTGTTTACATTTTGCGATGGCCTAATGCTCATTGTTTGCTACCAAAGCAAAAACCTTCGGATAAAACATTGATTATGTGTCCGACCTTTCCACTTATCTTCGAATTTCTGCTTTGGAAAGCTTCTTTACCAAAGCACGTTATTATATCCGTCGAAAAAAAACGCCATAAAATTTTCTTGAAGCGTTTAAAATAGTGATCTCGAATGTCTTATCTGAAGACTGAAGGGAGAAAAAAAATTGCGAATCGGAGTCGCTGAATAAGATGTTATAATAATTCAAGAATATCTGTTATGTCAGTAAAAACTAATTTTACGAGTGTATGAGATTTGTGGTTGTTGGTTTATACTTTCTTTTGCAGTAAAAGTAACCAAAATTGGTCAAGAGTTTTTGTGAGTGAAACAAGATATTTAATATCCTGTCTCTTAACCTAAAATTTTCCATCATTCAAGGTTTAACTTTAAGTCATTAACATAAGTTATTTTCATGTGCTCTTCCAATTTCCATTCGACTTGCTGTAATGTTACTGAAGTATAAAGTTCCATTTCTTGACATTTTTCTTTTCTCCAATTTTCCTCAACTTGATATTGATTTTGCACCTATAAAAGTTTACAAATATTCAAAGTTATACTTCTTTAGAATTTTTCAATAAACCTCAGGGCTAAAAATAATGGCCAGTCAGTTGCCGGTCAAGATCAGTATTTGGTTGAAACTGTAGTAATATTGACCGGTCAAAATGACAGGCAAGGCAAAGATTTGACCGGACAACTTCGGATTCTGGCCGGACATTGTCCGTTGACCGGCCGTTATTTTTAGCCCTGAAACCTAAACTTAAAATAAGGCACTTCAAACTTTAGTTATGGTGAATGTTTTCAAATCCTGTAGCATCAAATTTACTACAGGCAAAGTTGTTTATCCAGGAAAAATGCTTAAACCAAACTGTTGTACCATTTGGGTCTGGTAAAACCCCTCATGCAAATCATGTGTAATACAGTTCTTGGCTTCGAAATATAGCATGATACCAAAGGTCACTAAGTTATTTAAAGCATGATTAACTACATCCTTTTAAACTATTTTGCTTAAAATTTGGCAGACTGTAATATATCAAATTGTTTATCATCTTGAAATTCACTTCTCCCAGTGTGCGATTGTACTGTATGATTATTTCTTTATCATTTGCTCTTTATGAATACATGTACTTTTGGATTGATATTGTACATGGGTTACATGTACCTGAGTTTGTGAGTTGAGAGTCCTTGTTGTTTGGCAAACATGCTTTAAAAGATCATCAAGTCTTCATTTCCTTATTGTAAGTAGGATTTCTTTTGTTACTTTAACATTTACTTTTGTGACTTAAAATAACATTGTTATATGATTTAGACATTTTACATAGTTACCATAATCTTGAGTTACATGTATCATTCCACCAAAGTCAAGGTTAAAACTGATACAAAGTGTGCATCATTGTGTAGTATTTTTTCCTTTTTAACTTGTTCAAAGCATTGCAATATATTTTTTAAGTGAATTCTGATCAAAGGGGATCTTTCTTGTAGCAAACAAAAACCATGTTCTCTGACAAGTAGAACTAGTGTTGTAAAACAGGAGAATTGCTAAAGAAATTGTGAGCCAAAGGCATGCAGTTTCTCGAGCTTTTTTAGTTATACAACTTCAGTCATATTTTATTAGAGTAGGAAATGTTTTATTGTTTCCTGTATGGTTTATTTTTACATTTTGATATGATGCAGACATTCTTCAGTTGGAGTTTTGTCGTCCATTAATCACACATCTTTATACTCTACCTCAAATCTCATTGGATAAAATGTGAATAGAGATGAGACAAATTGTAGATTTTTCAGTAACTACAGTGCAACTAATTGAAACCAGGACCCCTGAGACAACAAGAACTAAACACATTGCAGAAGAAAGCATTCCAACTTATATTTATTTGCGCCAGTTAGTGTTGAGTAGAATACAGTAGCATTTCAACTGGTTCAAGCTTTGATCTGGTACAAGGCAAATTTGCAAAGTGTTTAGTTGTTGTTTAAGTGGCCCCCATTTCAGTAGTTGTACTGTAAATAGGTTAGGCACCAAGAAAGCCAATATCCAAGTTTTGCATTCAATAATTACTGCTGGATGCGGTGACTACAGATGCATTTACTTAACATTACTCTCATTCTGATGTTAAATATTCATAAATACCAGCAGCAAGATGTGTTATTCACAAATCTATGTATTGTTGTACATGTAGTTTGAACTTCTGCACCTTCTCGTTGGTATTTGTGAATAGTTTACATCAGAATAAGACTAATGCCGAGTTAAATGCACCTGTAGTCTAGCGGTAATTATTGAATGCGAAATGAATCTATTAGAAACATGCAAGTGTTGGCAGCCAAACCACCAGTACATATTAAATATCATGGGTTGTGTAAATATGACAAGTGCTATAATAGATTATGAAGGGAGAGTTGCTTGACAAGGTGGTCATCTTAGTTGAACATCATGTGTATGATCTGTCATCTGTTTTCATATCATCTACACTCACAATTAAAGACTGTATTTTCAGCCAAGCAGAGAACTGATCTAACTTTATTTTTATGAGAGTGAAATATTATTGTCAAACTTTAGACATGTGGTGTATTAATTTGGAGCAGTGCTCCCAATTAACTTCTTGTACTGGTGATCCCTAGGACAAATTATTAAAATTTCAGTAGTCCTGAAAGAAACATTACTGGTCCCACTATGAGATATAAAATTATCTGAGTGAAGTTATACAAAATGTAACATGCTTTTGTGCTCAATCACAGTAGCATTGGTAGGATTATTTGAGTGAAAATAGAGCTTCGATGGTGCCTTGACACAGGACAACAAAGTGAAGCTATAAAACAATCAGAAATCAAGACAAACCTAAGCGATTAATGTTTGGTTTCATTGAAAATAAGCCAAGTAAAAAGACAAAATAAATTAACACAGGGAAATAATTCCCATTTACATGTACTTATCCATGGGAAAGAGTAAAATTTTCAGTCATTCTAAGGGTAATTCTACTCGTTTTGGTGATTAAACAACCGTTAGCTTTGAGCACTTTGGAAAATGCTTAGATGTGTACAACCCATATCCAACTACCAGCCCTTCTCTTAAAATATAAACATAGGCATATTTAGTCCTATGAAGCTATAATATTGTTGAAGGGAAATCATACTTTAAGTTTACCATATACATTAATTAGTAAGTCTTCAATCAATCAATCAGTGACCTTTATTTATCCACGATAAAGTTTAAAGCTTGGAGCTTGTGGGGTCATGTCTTAAGTCTGAATATACAGTAGCGCCCAGAAACATCTGTACATTTGTTCAAGAAATTTTCGCGAGCTGATCGCATGCAGTGTTCGCAATCTGTTTGCATTTTTTTCGCGAACTGTTCGCAATTTGTTCGCGAATAGTTGGCAAATTGTTCGCGATTACGAACATACAATACAACTCAAAAATTTTACACCCACTGCCAGAACCCGCAAGTAGTTGCAAGAACATGCAAGAAGTTTAACGAGTTGATCTCTGCATTTTTGCTGCTACACTGCAAGAACGTGCAAGAAGTCCACAATGTATTAAAGAACTTCGAGATGCGAGTACAGCGCACGCTAATTGCTAATTCGTGTTTTGTTTACATTTTTGCACAGCAAATTATATTGAGAGCCTTTCGGTAATACTTTTAACTACAGTATTGTGCAAAAGTCATGCAAACACCTTTCGATGAATTTCGGGGCTTTACGCCGAAAATCGACAGATTGTCACGAAACGAAATTTTGGCAATATTTTGTTTAATCTGTGCTCTGCAACAGGTTAGCACAAAAATTCGCTGCACTCTACGAAATATTGTGCGAAATTTCATTTGGTACTCTGCAAATATTCGCACGAAACTTCGCTTCTTCGAAATGTTTGCGTATTAAAATCTCAATTCTTCTTGGAGTCTGAATTTCCATGTGCAATCAGTCAGGTGTGAACGTGTCAGTCTGATATTTTACAGAACATCAACAGAGTTTTGAAGCAACGTTTGTCATATTGAAAGACGTGCAAAAACTTCTACTGTATACTCTTACCAGAAAACTTCTACTGGGAAAGTGCAATTCCTTTTGAATTAAAAGAGCTTTAATGCATCGGATCAGATCAGTCGATTCACGTAAATGGGAATTAATTACGCCTTCCCGTGGTATTGAGACACGCGTCTGGCTGACAGATACAATTGACGGGGACTTTTATTATATAAGAATCTTGACTTTGTAATGCCTCTGGCACACAGGGTATTTACCAAAACCATCTTACTGTACGTTTGTAAACTGTTTGTCATGAATTCGAATTTGTCACGCATTAATCCTGGTGAAAGAAAGGTTAAAATACGAAATTGTGCAATGAACACGTACGCTTGCCGAATTCGGATCACAATATTTCAATAACCTGGTCCGAATTTTCGTTTGACAATAAGGGAAATATCTACAACACAAGCGTGATGGCTTGATTTCGTAGCTTGAAGAAGTGACGATCCACGAAGTCATATGACTAGCGAGATGAATGTCAAGAGTTGTTCCAACTGCGAACACAGAAGTTGATTGCAAAATTTTCGCGAGCAATTTGCGAACACAGTGCGAGCAATTCACGAACATGGTGCGAGCAATTCGTGCTGTTCACTATCTGCTCGCGAAAAATTTGCGGAAAATGTACATATGTTCATGGGCGGTACTGTAAACTACAGTTGTAAACTAAAACCATTGATTCATATAAACACACTAGACTTAGTCAAACCTTACCTCCCTTGAGTTGCTGCAGTTTTCATAAAAGAATGCAGAGCCAACACAAACCTCATCTGTGTTACAGTTTCGTCCCGATTTAATAATCGCCCATGTTATATTTTCGAAAGAAAGTCCAATTTTGTTAGCAGTACTTGTGTGTACATAACGAGAGGGACTGTGTTTGACAATTAGTCACTTATAGAATAAACAGTGGTGTTGAATTCAACAAGCGCTTCTGTGGTTCATTGTGTTAAGAGACTGGATCATAGAGTAGCTGAAGTTAAGCCCAATTGGGTGAGGTAAGTAAAGTGGATGGGTGATGGCGAAGGTAAGTGGAATAGCAAGATACATCGGGGGGGGGGGGGGGGGAGGGGGGGGGACAAGTAAGAAAAGGGAGATTGGAATTGGAAACAAGGGGGAGTAAGTAGAAGGAAGGGGTGGTTAGTAAAAAAACTATTTTGAAGGGGAGGGGTGGGTGAATTTGTTCGTTTTTTAATTCCCCCCAAGAAACTAAAGCCCAAAAATTTAAAAACCTTTTTATAATCATTGATATTCCAACCTAGGTTGTTTGCAAAACGACCTGAAATGACAAAAAAAACACCAGTTAGGTATGGTTTCATCAGTGATTAACTGCTGAAATCTTTCTTTTGAACCAACCCATCAGAGTCGAGCAGAATTGTAGTATTCATTTTGAAAGAATATGTATGTGGCTGTGTCATGAGCATAAATTGTTCTTTATTTTGTACTGAAAGTTAAATAGTATATAATGCATATTAAATAACAACTTGTAGTCCAATATTTGTACTTACAGCATAGACAATAAGTTTTCTTTATGAGCTATTTATTACCACATATATTGTGAATTCTGCAAGTATGGTTGTCACTGCATGAGTTTAATCAGTGACCCTAATACAGGGCTCCCACTGTCAGGTAAAAGTCCGGGAAAACAAAGCAAAATAAAGGTTGGGGAATTGTCAGGGAAATCCCAAATTTCAATGAAAAGTCAGGGATTTTTATTTTCAGGCTTCGCATACTTATTTTGTATTTCTTTGGGCTGTTTTGTTCAATGTTGCTATCTCAAAACAATGATTGAATATTTGGAAATAATTTGGACTTGCGTTGGAGGTCAGTGAGAAATGCTTTTTGGTCAGTGAAAAATTGGGGAATATTCTTCGTGCAAATGTGATGGGAAACCTGACATATAAGCTGTGCATTTCTGTAAGTCCTTTTATAGAAATTAGTCATCTGATGATTAAAGTACATTGCATTAAAAAAAACACTATTAAAATGACTTATGGCATCAATATTTCAGGTTCAAAGGAAGAAATCTTGAAATCTATTCTTTCTTTAAGTTAAATCACCACATTAGCAGATGAAATGTAAGTGAGCACAATGTCTAGAATGGTCCAATATTTGAATCTTGGAAGATTTAGTGTTGGATTATTAAATATATAACCACTTTCAACTACAAAGCAGCATCATTACAGTGTATTTAAATATTTCAATGTCATTTATTCCAATTTCTAGGCAGTAGAAATATATCCAATTTAATGTTATCAAGCATCGTTGTTATTTAATTTTTTGTATTATTCCAATAGCTCATATTACGGTTGTGTCTATAAATAGTAGTTTTAGCGGTGTTGACCCAAGCACCACTGAAACTAACATTCTTGTATGACACAATCACCCTCTTAACAAGAACAACTAATTTAGATATAGTTTGTTCTTTCCACACATCACAGCTGTAATGTTTCTTCATATTTCTAGCAAACTTTGCTGTTTTTTTCTGTCGCACATCGTCGTTAAACCCTTTCTTCTAGCTTGTAAATATTCGTAAACCATACTTTTCAGTTGTTGACTCATGGTGCAGGTAGGAATAGAGTCTGGGTCTAACTCCAATTCACATATTATTTTTTACAGGTAAAACTGCCTTCCCTGCATCTCAAAATTATAAATACATCTCAGTAAACGCCTTTCATCACATGTGCCCAATTTCCTTGGCTTTCCAACATGATTTGGGCCTCCCTTAGCTTCTCTCTTTCTAAAAACTGTTGAGCGGGACGCATTGAACCAATGCTTTGGTTTTCGGTGAAATAAATCTGGGAATAAAATGTGCGCACAATTTACCATTGATGCATCATATTTGCATGTCAAAATAATCGTTCTTGTCATTTCATTGGCTAAATGTCAATATGTTTTAATATTTGAAGGGATGTATGCAAAAAGGGCGTAAGTGACTCTTGATCACATTCTAAATTCACCTTCAATTTGTTTTCTAAGGGAGAATTTAGAATGTGATCAAGAATCACTTACGCCCTTTTTGAACACAGCCCTTCATTTTCACATACTCTCACTGCTTGCACTAAAATAAACTTGTTATTATTATTGTGATTTCAATATTTTGGTATCTCAGACAATCATTTGTATTAGGAAAAGAAAACCTTGGAGTCAAATTTGAAAAAATTGAAAAAGTAGTTAGGTCATCCCCTTCTTCCCCCGATACAACGTTTGTGGAAATTTTGTCATTTCTGGCTGAGTTGTATCCAAGACAACATTGAATCGGGGAGAGGGGGTTTGTGCATTATTGATCATAAACAATATGAAACAACAAATATGCGACATGTTTTTAGATTTCTGTGCATAGGTTCTTTAATTTTGCAAATTATTCTACTTAAGGTCTCGATAAAGGTTCGACGTGTCATTTCAGAAAAGCACTCTTGTAATGTCAGAATTAAAGCCACATAGATGTACTATATACCCGTTTTAAAGGTCTTGAATTGAAGAAAGTATATATGTAAATTTTATCCGTTTTTAACAAAAGTTAAAAGCATAGATGTTGTATATATTTCAACGCGAAATGACTCAATCTGCCAGAAGGAGTTCAGCCCTTCAGGCTTTGAAACAATTATTTTCTTAATTACCCCTTTGGAATCCCAACTAAATTGACTCAAATACTGTCGGGCATTTTTGGTATATTGCGTATTACAGATTTTATCCCTTTTCAAAGTTGAAAAAGTAGTTTTTCATCCCATTTTGATACAAACCAAGTTATAAAACCTGAACGAAAAAAAATTCAAAATTCCCCAACACAGTATTTGAGAAACAGCTGTTTTCTACGATTGGACAAAGCGCTAAAAGGCTGGACTTCAACAAAGTTCTGTTTTTGGCCGGAAAAAAAAGAGCCAAGAAACAGCCCGATAAATTTACGGTCTACTAAGAAGTCCCACCTCCAAGGGTAATCTCATTAACATTAGCCAATCAGAGAGATTGTTCTTGTGTTCAGTCTCGGCCGATTACAAAGTGCAGACGAGCCACAGAACAGAGAAAGCGATAAAGTTTATCGATGCTCAATACTTCTACAGAAACTAGTTAGCATATAGTGTCGATTCCAGCTTAATTTCAGGAAGAAACACTCTTTTAGGAGTACAGAAAAATGGCACCACAGTAAGCAAACAATTAATATCATGCAGGGAAAACCACTGAAGCGCAGCTCGATCCACACCATGTACACGGTAGACTGTTTATGTCATTCTAAAAAATTTCATCACGCTGAAACAAAACCGGCAAATCTCAGCTTCCTGCATTGAATTCTCTTTAAAATTTTGGCCGATTGAAGATAACAAAACTTTATTAATTGCTTCATTCTTTGTGGACTTTCAGTCTTCGATGGTTCTAACTTCTTGGAACTTAAGTATAATCCCTCCAGCCATTGTTTGTCCTAAGAAGTTTACACCCGCTTCCAAATTTACTTTTTTTCCTTCTCCTTTTTTGAATACGGCACCAAGAAAGATCTACTTTTACACTTTTGGGCATTGCATTATAAATGTAGGAAATCTTTACGAACAAAAAGTAGCGCAGAAAATCACAGGATGAAATAACATGCCCAGTGAATAACAGCAGCTGTCAATCATTTTTAGCGCCTTCCTTAGCGGGAAATCAGAAAGTCACATTTTCAAGGCTTTAAATTATTTTTTTGAGTTTGAGTTTTTTTGTGATGCTAGATTAGGGCTTTTAGATTTAGAATTTGCGAAAAAAACGCATTTTCGAAACTTTTCCATTTTGAACCTTTATTGAGACCTTAAGTTTAAGTGCAGTTATGATAGTTGAGTCATGAGCATAGTTGTCAGGGTTTTCTGTTGAAGTCAGTTGATTGTTGGAGCTTTGGAATAAAGAGTTCTCAATGTCTCATATTCTACAATACCTACATGTATGCCATTGCATTTGTTTTGAGAGAAGACTTATAGTTTTATAAAAATATAGTAAATATAGTTTTAAATGTTAAACCCCTGCATCCAATGTAATAAGAAGCATGCTATATATAATACTTTGTCAAGTATCTTTAAATTTAAGACTCCTCGATTTCACCCTTAAAGATCATCCAAATATTCTTTGTATAAAACCAATTGCTGTTAATTCATATACTGTAGTTCCTTTTCTGACCTAACAAAGGCAGTAGAGCTTTTAAACTTCATTTGAGAGCCTGAGGAAATCAGATGCTATAATGTTGAAGGGTCACCAAACACAAGGATTGCAGTACTAAACACTGTCCTGCTAGTTTGGTGTTATTCCATACATGTATGATAAACTTTACCTCCAGTAGTTTCATACTTAGATCTGTCAATCCTTAAGGATTTTTGTGGAAATCGTTGCTTATGTTTTCAAGCAGCAGGCTTTTCAAAGATACAGTGATTCTCAGAGTTGACGTGTGAATTCTCTCAGCCATGCAGACATTATCTGGTTCTAAGGAGGTTCAGGTTCGAGTCTCTCTAAGTCCACAACCCAGAATTGTGACATTTTCGATAATCAATTAGGTCAGCGGACGTGTTTGTTTTCTTTTGAAATCACACCAAACATTTCATTTTAGAAATGTTCAAGAGGGAATATTAGAACTAATCTTCCCTCCTGCATGTTTAATGAGGGAGATTAGAGTTTAAATGTGCCTCAGAGAACAAAGTAAACCGAGGCAATCATGGTATTGTTATACATATTTGTACAGTGTATGGATTGTGTTAAAGTGCTTGTATTATTTTACACAACCTGTGTTGTGAGTTATCCTGGTGGTTTAGCTACTGTCACTCAGCCCAGCTTGATTTTATTTGCCACTTTGGCACCTAAACCATTCAATTGCAAAACAAATAATTCAATAATATTTATTGAATTGATTAAGACAAATTATTTGAAAAGAATTGATTGAGACAAATTATTTCTCATCTTGATTCACATTTTATCCAATGAGAATCAAGGTAGAGTATAAAGATGTGTGATTGATGGATGACAAGACTCCAATTGACAATAGTCTGGGTCATGTTAATATGAGAATCAAGGTAGAGTATAAAGACGTGTGACCGATGGATGACAAATCTCCAACTGAAGATGGTCTGTGTCATGTATAATAATTAATATAGGGAAGCCACTGGTGTTGATGAGGATAACCTAATTATTGTGCATGTTTTTGTTTTCTTTGCAGAAAGAAGAGATTTACCTGAATCTTGTCTTAGATTTTATCCCAGAAACAGTGTACAGAGTTGCACGACATTATAGTAAAGCAAAGCAGACAATACCAATGCTGTATATAAAGGTATACACTTGCTTAAGGAAACCCTGGCTTTTAGAACAAGTTGAAGTTAAATTGTTGGTCTACGTTGAACATAATATGTTGAAAAAATGGAAAATATATTTAAAAAAAAAAAGATTGGACATGAGTATGGCCACTTTGGATGTGGGTGCCGACATTGAATCCAATTAATTTAGGATTTTTAATTATTACTGTATTTGTAGCTTTGTAACTTTTAAAATCAGTTGTAATTTTTATTTAGGCATAAAGCACTTTTGGACTTTAGGAAAAAGCGCTATATAAATGTGTAATAATTAAAGGGCTGTGTGCAATAAGGGCATAAGTGACTCCTGATCATGTTCTAAATTCTCATAGAAAACAAAGAATTTGAAGGAGTCACTTGCACCCTTGTTGCACACATCCCTTCAATTACACATTTATATAGCACATTTTCCTATAAGTCCAAAAGCGCTTTACGCCTAATTAAAAACTACATCTGATTTAATAGTTACAAAGTTACAAATACAGTATATTATTATTAGATCTGTAACAATAGGGACTGCAAAAAAATGTCATCGGATCCAATGGCTTATGCTACTATCCATTTTTTTTCAAAACAAATATTTTCCAATGATTGTTTTCAACATAGTTTCAATTTAGACCATGTTTCCAACAATTTTATGGCAACTTGTTTCAACAGCCAAGTTTTAAATTAACAAAGGTGCAAACTTCCAGTTATTCAAATATGAACATAGCACAATCATTGTTGCTGTTTTTCTACTCTCTTTAAAGTGCATATAAGCCCTAGCCAGTTATCTTTGATATCGATTGTACATGAAGTGGATAGTCCAAATGTAGAATATTTCTTGATTTGGGTGTTGTGTCTACGAGATAAAGGTTTATATTTCCAATATGCTAATGAGGTGATGTCATCACCGACATCACTTATTATACAAAAGCATGCTGGTGGAGACAAATTACCTATTTTTAAATTCTAAGTTATATTTGAAGCTTATCAAGGTGATTTTACAAAAAAAAAATTCTAAATTAGAAAATAGCTTAATTTACAAGCACAAAGAAATTCAGCAAATGTCGGTGATGACATCACATCATTAGCATATTGGAAATATAAACCTTTATATCTCATAGATGCAACACCCAAATCAAGAAATATTCTACATTTGGACTATCCACTTCATGTACAATCGATATCAAAGATAACTGGCTAGGGCTTACATGCACTTTAATTACTTAGTTAATAACATTTTTATGCTCTGCTTTTCAGCTGTATATGTATCAATTATTTCGTTCGCTGACATATATCCACTGCCTTGGCATCTGCCATCGGGACATCAAGCCCCAGAATCTTCTGTTAGATCCAGAGACTGCTGTTCTCAAGTTATGTGACTTTGGAAGGTAAGATGCATCCTTCTCAAACTCATGAATAACTAATTAGATCAACAGCCATTTTGGTCAAGTTCAAGTTCAATTTATTCATACTGTTTTATATTAGTTACATAAATATAATTATACAAATAAGTTAAAATAAGGGCTTCATATTTACAGAGTAGATTCAAAATTGATATTGGAGATAGTGTGAGGTGGCAAAAGTAGCTAAAGCTTTCGAGTTGGCCACTGCCAACTGGTCGGCCAGATGAATCTTGATACCCAATGAAACACCAGTGAAATCAAGATTGCTCAGGTTAGTTCAAACACTGACTGATCAAGACCCTTGAATTTTAACTAAGTAACAAGGATCACATGAATAGAAGTGAAGAAAAAGATGGAAATAAAAATCTGCCACGTACATAGTATCAAGCCTTCCACCTTATGAATGATCCCAACTTCTGGTCCTCTGTCTTGCCCACTACACTACTAGCATGTTTGTTGAAATAAGCAACAGAAAATATCAATAACAAGCCTTGTGATCATATATTATATGCAGCATAATACCAGGCAAACAATGACTAGGTGTAAACAACCGTATTGTTGATATGTGCTCCTTGTAACACCATGTGCCACTGTATGGGTGCAAATAAACAATATGTCCTCTCAATGCATGTTATTCCCATATTCCTTTTTATATAAAGTATTTGTCTTTACTAACCCTGCCATGAAGTCTCAACTGCCATGCATGATTCATGACATATCTACTCTTATTAATGCAGCATTTCCACTTAATATTTATAGTGCAAAGGTTCTAGTGAAGGGAGAGCCTAATGTGTCCTACATCTGTTCAAGATATTACCGTGCTCCAGAGCTAATATTTGGGGCTACTGACTACACGCCTGACATAGGTAAATCCCTTTTATATACCGTCACATTGTTGTGTTGTTGTTGTTGTTGATAAGTACTATGCCATCAGAGGTGTATCCAGACTGTGTCATTGCCTCCTGGGATCCAATATTTCCATTTTGGATGCACAAAATCCCAGCTGGATGCACTTTGAAATGTTGATATATTTGAGTGATCTTTATTTCAACACAAAGACTTCATTCATGTCATTAACAATAAAGAAATGCTCTTCCCAATAGCTGTGTAAAAGAAATTACAAGTATATGAATATTAAAAACTGTATGTACAATTAAATTTAGTAACTACAATTTATTCTTTAAATTGCCTAAAGAGCTAGACTCTTGGACATCTACAGAAAAATTATTGGTCCAGGCAACTGCTCTATTATATTCAAGACTGCACTTCAGAAAGTTTATGTTAGTTTGGGGGATATTATAATAATTTAATTGATCTGATCGCTGGCTGAGCTAGAGTTTGGAGGGGAGAGGTGGTCCATTATTATGAATAAATACATTTTAATTAGTTGGGTCCCAAAAACTATCAATTTGACCCCCTGTAAAGACACAGAAGGTGCTGCATTTGCAAAGCAATCTTTACGTCTAATAGCAAAATTTACCATTTAATGGTAAAATCAGATAATGATGTCAAATTACAGGTTTTGAAGGGGTTTTCGGGTCAATCAAATTGAACGTTTCTTAAAAACTAAACTACAAAATTAACACCCTGATATATAAGAGAAATACCATGTAAATGTCCTGATATGCTTTTCAAATGTTTTTGATTAGGGATGGCAATGATAAAGTGGATACCGTATTTTATCACGTACAAGCCGCACCCCTAACTTCAGCCTGATAAACAGAAGCTTTTTTCCCCCGAAAGGTTTAAGGAAAAACCTTGTGTATAAGTCGCACCACAAAATTCAGTAAGAGTAGTCTTGTGTTCAAGTTCATAAATGCCAGTAATTGAAGCAAAACTTCTTCATAAGAGATCGTCATATCACAACAATGAATTGGTTACAACGTTCCTTGTCCTTTCTTGTGTATAATTATTTTAACCTGCTGTCTTTAACCCTTTCACTACTAGAGCGGCCCAAAGCGGCCAATATGAAGCATGTACCTGGGAAAAAATATTGCATCAAACCTAGACATACTGGAAATACGATGTTGCGATATTATTTCAAGGGATGAATAACTTCAAAGTCAGAGCTATAACAGGGATCGCTCGACTCTCCCACTTTGGAGAAAAACGCATTTGTTTTGGACATCGTTCTTCGTTTCTTCGATTTATGCGAATTTTGAGGAGCTGAAAATCAGCTCAAAAAAACCTTCCCATTCGCACTTGAAATCAAAAGTAAACACAAAATAACCACTCAGTCGTTACAGTACCTTGTTTAATCTTTCCAACCAGCAGGTTTGTTTGCACAAAATACACCTAGCGACTGTGAAGCGTGCTATTCTTAATGCTGCACTTCTCTCTGCCATGTTTTCCTGCTCCCACCTCCAATTGCATGCTGGGTAATGGACAAAAATTCCACAAGGGGTTCCCCCCTCTGGGACTCCGGTAGGGTTTTTTTATAAGTCTTTTACCCCTACAACCAGGAGCGGTGATTTGGACTCAAGCCGTTGCTTTAAAGTGACAAAAGCACATCCTAATAGGTTGAGCAGGGGTAAAAGACTGCCAACTGCAGGATTTCAAGGATTCATTGAAGAATTTTTTCCTGTGTCTGAAAGCACAAACACAACGGAAAAACCCTGTGAAATCCCCTCACAAGGCCTACTAGAAGCAAACCAAGTACTTTTCAGCCATCCTCAGACTTAATGATGTCTTCAAGCTCTCTGACAGTGGCATATTTATCCAAAATTAGAGCTCATTTCATTAGAAACCCTACCGAAGCAGCCATACCTACCGTCAACGAGTGAACAGAATTCTCCCAAATGGCATTGTGGGAAAGGTTTGAGCCCTCGGCTTAAAAAGTCAGCAGTATTTAAATGACCCGGGCTAGCCAAACTTGAACTGAGGGGGGAGGGTTGAGTTAGCACTCTGCATTTCACCCATTGAGCCCAAACACGTCCAGTAGTGAAAGGGTTAATCACCACCCTACCCATGTCATGTGACCTCTTCTGTTTGCACTCAAACTTATTTTGCAGGATGTTAACATCCATTGTACTTGAATAATGTCAATTGCATGTGAAATGACCTTATATTTTGGACAGGAGAATTTTTTACAGGTTATCTATGGTTGGAAAGCAATATCCCAATTATGGACAAGAAAAGGGTGTGTCAGATCACATGATTGGAGGCATTAGCAACATGTCTCCCAAAAATGAAGTCTGAGCAACTTGAAGATGCATATGTTGCACTTAATACACACCTTTGTAATGAACTTGAATTTTTAACCACCCACTCCAACCTTAGTGTGGTTCTGAATTAGTGTCCATTATAAGAGAAGGCAAGGGAAGTACATTTTTGCCCTTAGCTCCTGTCTGGAACACAATTATATCACAAAACTTGGTGAAATAATTCGTTACTTGGTGAATATCCAATACACCGATTCTGAAGGAAAAGAATGGACATTTATAGATTTTCAATTTTTTTGTTTAACCCTTTCACTACTAGAGCGGCCCAAAGCGGCCAATATGAAGCATGTACCTGGGAAAAAATATTGCATCAAACCTAGACATACTGGAAATACGATGTTGCGATATTATTTCAAGGGATGAATAACTTCAAAGTCAGAGCTATAACAGGGATCGCTCGACTCTCCCACTTTGGAGAAAAACGCATTTGTTTTGGACATCGTTCTTCGTTTCTTCGATTTATGCGAATTTTGAGGAGCTGAAAATCAGCTCAAAAAAACCTTCCCATTCGCACTTGAAATCAAAAGTAAACACAAAATAACCACTCAGTCGTTACAGTACCTTGTTTAATCTTTCCAACCAGCAGGTTTGTTTGCACAAAATACACCTAGCGACTGTGAAGCGTGCTATTCTTAATGCTGCACTTCTCTCTGCCATGTTTTCCTGCTCCCACCTCCAATTGCATGCTGGGTAATGGACAAAAATTCCACAAGGGGTTCCCCCCTCTGGGACTCCGGTAGGGTTTTTTTATAAGTCTTTTACCCCTACAACCAGGAGCGGTGATTTGGACTCAAGCCGTTGCTTTAAAGTGACAAAAGCACATCCTAATAGGTTGAGCAGGGGTAAAAGACTGCCAACTGCAGGATTTCAAGGATTCATTGAAGAATTTTTTCCTGTGTCTGAAAGCACAAACACAACGGAAAAACCCTGTGAAATCCCCTCACAAGGCCTACTAGAAGCAAACCAAGTACTTTTCAGCCATCCTCAGACTTAATGATGTCTTCAAGCTCTCTGACAGTGGCATATTTATCCAAAATTAGAGCTCATTTCATTAGAAACCCTACCGAAGCAGCCATACCTACCGTCAACGAGTGAACAGAATTCTCCCAAATGGCATTGTGGGAAAGGTTTGAGCCCTCGGCTTAAAAAGTCAGCAGTATTTAAATGACCCGGGCTAGCCAAACTTGAACTGAGGGGGGAGGGTTGAGTTAGCACTCTGCATTTCACCCATTGAGCCCAAACACGTCCAGTAGTGAAAGGGTTAAATCACTTCAGAATTCTTCTGCTGTTGTTCCCCCATTAACCAACAACATATTTAAGGAAGGAACTTTTTAAACGGAAGTTTGCGTGCAAGATTTTCTGGCAAAACTATATGAGCACATGTCTGAGTCCGTGGTCCGCCATCTTGGATTTTCAAGGAGGCCTGGGTCGAGAGTTTTCTCAAACGTCCGATCGAGCGTGATTGAGCTCCGAAGTTGAACATGAACTCGATGAGAATTATACTTTATTTGAAAATTTGAAGGTCACGGACAACACTAGGAACCATTCAAAGAGTTGGACAGCTAGTTTTCTTTGGAAAGCAAAGGAGAGGAGTTTGAGTAGAAATCTTGTTGACACTCGTGTTTTTTGAATTGAATATGCCATTTCTATTGTTCATATGGCTTTGTTTACGGTCATTGCAAAAAAAAACGTTTTCTGGAAACACTCGCATATAAGCCGCACCCCCAACTTTGTGGCAATTTTTTGTTAGTTTCAAAATCTGAAAGTCAAAAAAGTTGCGGCTTATACGTGATAAAATACGGTAATTAATTTTACTAGAGCTTATTCCAGAACCTTTATTTTGGTTACTGTGAACAAGTTGTCCACTTTAGAAACGAGTAGGGGACTGGGGCGAGTTCGGTTTAGCAAAGGCTTGGGATCATTACTGGGGAGAGTTAATTGCAATATTTGTTGTGTCTTTGTATTCTGCAATTGAAGGGGTCCGTGCAAGAACAGCATAAGTGACTTCTGATCAAATTCCAAATTCTTCTTGATATTCTTTGTTTTCTAAGAGAGAATTTAGAACTTGATCCAAAGTCACTTACGTTGTTCTTGCACGGACCCCTTCAATTGACTGACCCCAGTAACGATCCCAAGCTCCTTTGCAAAACTGAATTCGTCCCATCCCCCTACTTGTTTCTAAAATAGACCATTAAAAAAATTCATGTGCTACGCTTTAAAGGAAACCATAGAAACCTACACATCACTGTAAACCTTATGAAACAAGGAATCTGTTGGAATTACTGTTTTAAATAAAGATTTATTTGGAAAGAAGTACTAAGCCTACAAATGTAAAAAAAGATGAGGTTCAGATCATATGCATTTGGGTGCACGATCCATTGGACTGCCCTATGTCGTTTGCCATTTGTCCAGACAGCCTTTTTTTGAAACAGCAGTATATTCCCAAAGCCACATACACTGTTAGGTACTTATTGACTGAGTGGAAGGGCCGGACGGGAAAACATTAGGCTCGAGGTCATGACGTACGGACCGAGCGCACGTACTAAATGACCGAGCACCAAATAGGTTTTTTATCGTATGACCATATTTTTTTGTAGAACAAACCGCAGGACAGCAAGAAAAAAATTGTGCAGGGCCGGACGGCTATTTCCGGCCTGCTCACGCCATAAACGTCCGGCCCTCATCACATGACTTTTGTAAATGGTTTTGAAAGGAAAGCGTGCGCAGGGCCGTACAGGTTATATGATAAAGTAGGTTATTCTTTATATATTTCCATGTGTCTATTATTGTAGATGTGTGGTCAGCAGGCTGTGTATTGGCTGAGCTACTTCTTGGACAGCCCATATTTCCTGGTGATAGCGGTGTTGATCAGCTAGTTGAAATTATCAAAGTGCTTGGTACGCCTACAAGGGAACAAATTAAGGAAATGAATCCCCACTACACTGAATTTAAATTCCCACAAATCAAACCCCATCCCTGGAACAAGGTAAGCATTCAGTTGATTCATTCAGTTGATTCGTTCAGTTGATCATAATGACCGATACTACCATTTGCAAGCTACCGTTTAAGCGTAAACATTTTCCCGCGTTCCTTTATGTTTGAAACTAGACGTCTGGTGTCCCAAACCATTGCAATTCGTCGGCAAACTAATTAGTTTCAACCTTGATGTATGTCTTCTACCATTGTGAACCTCAGATTATGCCAAGAGACAGTTGTTGTCTTGCATCTCATAATTCTGAGCATCCAAAACTTGAACTTGAACTGACATTTATATGATTTAGCGCATAGTGTGAAGGAAAATCTAGCTGAAAAGTTTACAAACCTGAATCCCACTCGCTGAAACGTGAAGGCGGGACATGTCAAAGGTGTCATATTGCGGTTAAATTGCAACGGTTTGTGCCGCCAGACGTCTAGGTTTCAAACATAAACGAACGCAGAAAAAGGTTCACACTTAATGGTAGCTTGCAAATGGTAGTACACACAAAAACCATCAAAATAATTATGGAAATGATGTTAATTTAGGCGTGGTTAAATATTCCGCCGTATTATAGGTTTACACACAACTTTTAGCTGATCGTTATTACTCAGGACAGGCCTTTGGCCGTCTGAGTCAAGTTTATTTTGACATTGCCATCATTACGTCAACTCGTTGGTGTGGGACATTTTTGGGCAAGTACAGTATATGAATGTTCCTTGAGGCCGCATAAGGAAACCATGACGAATTGTTGTTGTAGGATAAACCACCAATCTTCATTTGTTTTTCATTTTGAACCCTTCATTCTCTTATGGTCTTTGACAGCAAGTGATATACCCTAAAATTTGCAAGGACAGTTTAGATGCAGCTGAAGATTACTCTAGTGAGTGTCAAAAGGGAATCCAGTCATTTTTTTAGCACAATTGGACAGAAATATTTAAATCCCTGTAAAGGGAAACTCGGAAACATTTTGCTTACATGTAGGTATGTAGGAGCTATCTGTAGGGATGTTGCGGGATGAAATTATTTAGTTCTAGTTTAAAAGCACCAAGTTAGATCATTCTTTCAAGTTTCATGTGTCATTTTATAGCTAGTGTCAAGATTTGCCTTATTTGTGTTGCTGGTTTAATTTACTCAAATGCAGCTTTGAGGTGATTACTCGTTAAAAAAACTTAATAAATAGCAGGTATAACAGTAAGCAATCTTAGTTTGGTGGATTTAACGAGTTGAAATAAAATCTTAACTTCTATTTTGAGTCCAAAAGTACAAAGGTTCGAATTTGCTGAGTCAGTGACCTCATGAAGGCCACTTGGCAAATCAGGATTGGCTGATCAGAATATGGATCAATCAGATTAAAAATTATTGGCCAGTGACTTTTTTTTCCCTCAAGGACCATTTTTTAAAGGACCTGCATTTTCTTCTGAAATTCTTTATTGTAATAGTACAACCTTTCTGCCCTCGTAGCATTAGTGCTAGACTTGCCACAAGTTGACCTCTTTTTGTTTTCTTTATTTCAAGTGAAGAAGTCGCAAGAGGTCGACTTGTTTCACTTGTGAGGATTCGAATCTAATTAAATATTCTGGCGTGAAGATTGATTGATGTGTGGTTTTGGAAAAGTCAAAGTTTGTGTGATCATGCTTCTCTAAAGCTAAAACTGTAAGATTTCACGGTTCACGACGTTTCGTCCTATTCCATGCTTTCTATTGGTTAGGCTGCTGTGTGTGACCAGTCAAAATATTGACCGGTAAATTTGGCGCAAAACAAGTGGGAAAAGTCCTTTAAAACAACTAACCGAAGTGGAATAAAAAGTTAAAGGACTTTAAGAAAATCTACATTAGTGCTAAATAAAGCTTATCTGTAATAGTGTAGCCCCCCCCCCCCCCACCACCCAAAAAAAGGACACTCTAACGACACTCAACTTTCACCAATGACACAGCTATCTTTTCACAAACCATTTCTCTTTCATGGATACTTATATTCTATTAATACATTTTCTATTGGCCCGAGTACAGGCTGCATAGAGCCTCTTGTTTGCTTTCAAACCACCTGAATTCTGATTCCTTCATTGTAGGTCTTCAGGCCCAAGACACCTCCAGAGTCAATAAATCTGTGTAGTAGATTATTAGAGTACACTCCATCAGGCAGACTAAAGCCCATTGAATCATGTGCCCACTGCTTCTTCGACGAGCTGAGGGACCCAAATGCAAAGTTACCCAATGGAAGAGAGCTTCCTCCCCTTTTTGATTTCACATCTCAGGGTAAGTTGATGTTGATACAGCAGTTAAGTGGTTCATCATGGTTTAAAGTTAAATCCTTTGTTTATCATCGGATGAATGAGCCTGGCTGATTAGACCTCAACCCACATACAGTCCTTACTACATTTATATATTCTCTCAACTCAATGAACTCGCATGTTGATTTTATGGAGGGAGGAAAACCGGAGAACCAGGAGAAAAACCCTCAGAGCATGAGTTAGAATCAACAAACTGAACTCACACATGATGCTGCGCCCGGGAATCAATAGCGGGCCACAGTGCTGGTGGTAAGAGGCCAGTGGTTTTACACCCTGCTCAACCCAGCTCCCCACAAACCCAGCTCCCCACAAACCCAGCTCCCCACAAACCCAGCTCCCCACAAACCCAGCTCCCCACAAACCCAGCTCCCCACAAACCCAGCTCCCCACAAACCCAGCTCCCCACAAACCCAGCTCCCCACAAACCCAGCTCCCCACAAACCCAGCTCCCCACAAACCCAGCTCCCCACAAACCCAGGTCCCCACAAACCCAGGTCCCCACAAACCCAGGTCCCCACAAACCCAGGTCCCCAAGTGCTATACTATATTACTATGGTAGTCTATATTATTTTTGTGTTTCCAAGCTTGTTAGGTACTGTTTAATAAATGAGCACTAGTGTTTTATCAGGTTTAAAAACAAAACACAGCAGTGTCTTTAGACATGGTAAAACATTTACTGCAAGTTTATTGAACGGCTTCAAAACAGTACTTTCAAAAATGTATTTAAAAAGCTGAAATGTTGATGAAAAGCGTAAAATTAGTGTTTGCCACTATAAGTTACATCACTGGTGTTCAGTGTGTGAACAAAAACAGGTCTCATAAAATATTGTGAGATGTCTCTATATTTATTGATACTGTACTTGAGTTTTACCCTGACATTTGCAACAGGGCTGAGTAGATCAGTGGTTGGTCAGAGCAGATTTGGTATAAATTTTTTTTTTTAATTTGTTATAGCAGGCTGAGTATTACAGCTTAAAGCTGGTGGGGGCCTGCTTTTACTCCTCACACACTCCCCACTACATTAACTGTTTTGGACACACTACGCTCGACTCGCGGTTGATTTTTTTACGGATGGAGGAAAACCGTAGAACCTGGAGAAAAACCCTTGAATGCAGAGAAGGAATCAACAAACCTAACTCACATACGGTGCCCGAGCCGGGAATCGAACCCGGGACTGCAGCGGTCAACCTGGGCAGGTTACGGCAATGACTTACGGCATGGCTACAGTGTACTGTACGGCATGCTGTGACATTGAAATGGTTTCCCATCGTTTTTGTCTTGTTGCTGATGCAGTCAAATTATGGAGTGAGACAGACTGTCAAGCTTTATGGTTAAAAACATCAGTATTTTAAAATTTACAATAAGATGACTTGTTTACATGTTTCCCGTGTGGGAGTCCGACACAGTCTGAATATAACGTATTGATATCCCCTCTGAAGTGTGGCAGGAAATTGGGTTGTCTTAAGTCTTTAGGTAGATTACTCCACAACAAAGTTACAGTCCAGTAGGTTACAGTATGGTGCCTAATCTGCTCTGATAGCAGTATTTAACAACTAGATCTGTAGCCCAATGGGCTACTTAACAATTAGACCCGAAGCCCGAATGGGCTACGAGTCAATAGCCAATGAGGCGCAGCCGAATGGGCTATTTAACTCGTAGCCCATGAGGGCGAGAGGTCTAATTGTTTTAGTATAAACTAACTAGTCGGACAGTAGAAACTAATAGAAAGAAACAAATTGAAGTTGAAAAATGTTATTATTTCGTGAAAATACTTGTGGTTTTTCTCAACCATGGGCTATCACAAATAGACCTATAGTAGGGTAGCCAATCAGAATGCAGGATTTGTAATAGTCCACTAGTTGGTTTATACTAAAAGGCAATAGCCCATGAGGTGCAGCCAAATGGGCTATTTAACTCATAGCCCATGAGGGCGAGAGTTCTAATTGTTTTACCGGTGGTATAAACTAACTAGCTGGACAGTAGAAAATAATAGAAAGAAACGTTAAAATTGAAGTTGAAAAACTTATTATTACGTGAAAATGTGTGAGGTTTTTCTTTACCATGGGGTAGCCAATCAGAATGTACCAAACCGTATTAGGTAACTGCTGTAATGAAATGTGATAATGTTGTAATGTTCACTGTTGCTTATACTGTCGTGTTTTAATTCTTCAGAATTATCAGTGAAGCCAGCATTGAATTCAATCCTAATACCAGCACATGTTCAACAGAAGGGTTCAAGTGGGCCTGGATCGAGTGTGACAGGAACTCCCAGCAGTAGTACTCCATCAGTAGTAGACGGTGCAGTTGCGTCTGTTTCAACACAGGTTTCTTGATTCAAAACTACCAGATGTGGTGAACTTTTGAAATATCTCCTGTCAAATGAACAGTTACCGTGGAGTACTAGGGAGTGTCGATTGTATAGGAGTTGTGTAAATACTGTTGTTGAATTATTAAGATGCTAGTGGAAATGTTTCATGTGTTTTCAACTTAGGACTCAATCTAGCACATTCAAATGTGGTGGATAGTTTTTTAGCCAAGTCAGTCATGGCAATGTACATTTTCATTCAGTTTCTGTAAAATAATAAATACTCCCAGCAACATACATACTATTCCTGTCTAGTTAAAAAATAGAATTCAAGATTTTCTGTATTTATGGCTTGTATTGGAATAATCTAATGTTTAATTAAATGGCTGCGTTTATTTGCTAATGGTGCAAGACAGGGCTAGTGTGTATGACAGGGAACAAATGGAATTTACCACCATTTTTAGTTCTGACTGACTTTTACTTCAGAATAAAGTAGAGAATTAATTTTTAATGGCACAGTGGCATCGAATGAACTCTTGTGTTTCTTCTTTTGTATCCAAAAAGTTTGTCAAAATGTATAAGCATTCAAGCTAGGGATACACAAATTACAACAAATACAATAGCAAGGTGTTGGTGGAAATATAAAAAAATGTACTATATTTATATCTCCTTGTGACACCTAGTATTTAAAGCCATGTAATATATCAAAATTGTTTTAGTTTCCAATAGGGTCAAAAGCCATTCTAATATTCTGTGTAACAGATTCTTACCGTATTCTGTGTAAAGTTTATGTGATTTTTTGTGAAGTGGTTCAGGTACTTTTATCTCGTCTTTTATGTGGAGAATTTGAGATCTCTTGTTGATGTACACAACTTTGTGACAATATAAATGCACATAATGGCCTATATTGTGTTATGATTTTTGACTCCATTAGACTGTGGGAAACTCCCTTGATTTTCTCATAGTCACTGTTAGTGTTTGTCCTTTTTGTATGAGATCAGTGAAGAATGGAATGAAGTCAAAACTATCAATTATCGAGGGGAAGAGGAATCCATGCCAGGGTTCACTCAGTCTCTAAAACTCGTTCCCATGTTTCACTCAGTCAGAAAAATACAAAAAAAACTATGCAAAACAAGAAACATTCAGTGACTAAATTACTTGTCTTTCAACCTGTTTTTTCCTGGTTCTAACAGTGAAAATTGGTTAATGATCAACTTACAGCCCACGCTCCAAAAGTCACCCGGCCAAAAATAACTTTAGGAGCATGGGCAGCAAAGCACCTATGCTTATTTATATCAGTGGCTGGGAACCATAAGGGAAATGGGAGCTCATTAGACACCCTGCGAACAGCCATCTCGCTAAAAGAGAAAAGTAGCAACCTCTGGGCTAGTCAGTTCAGTTTACAGTCGTCAAACCAGTCTTTACAGTACATGCATTAATTTTATTGAGCAACCGATGGTTAAGTCCGCTCATTGTTAATAGTTTAGGTAATATATATATTTTAATTTAAACAATATTTGGGCTTTGCGTACGTTTGCCCAAAGAGCTCTAAGCTCATCATGGGGGCTCACGTGAATTAATTTGTACAATGTTGACCACGAAGAAGCACTGAACAAACCACCAGAAAGGAAAGATAAATAAATAAAACGTCCAGATTGGCTTATGAAACAGTAATCCTGTACAGCTCAAGACCTGTATTCTAATTGCTCCCATTATCCTGTAGCTCTATTGTTTTTGTACTGCACGTTCGAAAGGTTATGGTGTTTTGTATTGTTGGGTAAGCCAATGCTGTGTCTCGTTTCAAGCGGTACAGGATGGCCTTATGAAAGTCCTTACGGCAATAAAGATAACAGCATTAGCTTCGAAATTCTGTACCGCGACTTATAAGATACAGTGTGCCTTCACAGGAAAACAGACACTACTAAACCGGAAGTGAACTGTTTAACTCTGATGTAGTCACTCGTTTGTAGGACCCAGGCCCTCAAAACCAAGGACATGATATCTTGACATGGGACTTTGAAAGCGTGTAAAAAATCGCGGTTTTGCACAAAATATTTTTTTTCTGTTTCATTGTTTCAGAAATAAGCATCAAGATTTCGTTAAAATAAAATTTTTTTGGGCACATATGCACTTTAAACCGATATGTAAAACGTCTACTCTCTTAGATAAATTAAGTGATGACCAGGCATTGCCGGCATTCTGCATAACGGAGGTAAGCATTGTCGCACGTAGAGCAGCAAAACGAGGGCACATCAAAAAATGTGTAACCGCACCCTCTTTGGGTGCACCACAAGCACAAGAAGGTAATATGTATGCAATATTTTCTTCTGTTATAAACCATTGTATACATCTTAATAAACCATAATTGTTTTTGATGTGATTAATGTATCTTACCACAGGCTAACCATCCTCCCATTTTGTGTATTTGTCACTGATGTTTTAATAATCCATCATTTCTGAGCATTTTGACTTGATTCTGCTGTGTATGTGTTGATTTAACGCGCGCTCATAATACAGCTCGGGTTTCCTGTGGCTCAGGTTTGTTTACATGTAGCTCGGGCTTCCTGTGGCTTATCTCGCCAACGTACAAATATTTTTATTTAGTATATACCACATCAGTGAATATCACTTTTCGCGCGCTCTGATTGGCTACTCAAACAGTGAATATGATTTCATATTCACCTCCGAGCAAAGCAGCGATCATCTCGCGCGAGTTTTTGCCCATTTGACAGAAAATAAAATAACTATTTGGTGCTGGCTATTCACCTGGAGTGTGGTATATACTGCGGCTCGGTAAATATCCACCACTATTCACCTCCACTTCGGTGAATAATTGTTAAGTAGTTGGCGATATGAGCCACAGGAAGCCCGAGCTGTATTATGAGCGCGCGCTAAATCCACACATACACAGCAGAATCAAGTCTAAAGGTATTTTATTTCACAATTTGCTAAGAAATGATGGATTATTAAAACACGGCCGTCCCTTCATGTAGGACGACACGAATTGCTACCAAATTGTATTGTATTGTGTTGCGTTCTATATTATTGTTGTATTGAATTGTATTGTGTTGTATTCTATTGTATTTTTGGTAAAAATTCGTGTCGTCCTACATAAAGGGATTGCCAAAACATCAGTAACAAATACACAAAGTGGGAGGATGGTTAGCCTGTGGTCTTACTAAACAGTTTTCTGTGTACACGTACGTTGTCACAAGTCAATTTTTAAGTGTACGCAAGTCTGAATCAGTCTAGCCTGTTACATTGGAAATATAATTTTCACTGTTGCAAGTTTCAAAATGATCGAGTGAAAAAATGTCTGGTATAGCAGTCTAAAATGATTTGCGAGTAAAAGTGCACAGCCATGTACACTGCGTACTACTGTCTAATACATACCGTTTCCTCCACAGCGCCGTTTTAGCTAACGGATTTTACAAGGCTTAAAACTAGCTCGTTTTCTAGTAATATTGACCCGTCAAATGGGTGAAAATGAGCTATTTCAGGGCAAATTATGGGCTATGGTTGAAAGATGCCATGATGGTTATGTTTGTTTTCTAGAAATACTGACTTGTTCTTATAAAAAAAAATCATTACCCCATGATTCTA
This sequence comes from Actinernus sp. WN-2022, assembly GCA_030867875.1. Taxonomy (NCBI): domain Eukaryota; kingdom Metazoa; phylum Cnidaria; class Anthozoa; order Actiniaria; family Actinernidae; genus Actinernus; species Actinernus sp. WN-2022. The sequence goes on from JAOWCC010000853.1 coordinate 15,419,907, forward strand.
GCGCTTTTTCAGGTATTGAGATGGTTGGGACATGAAATAAGCGATTTGCCCCGTTTTTTGTAGAATGGGTGTAAGGACTTGTTAGTAGGTTTGTCAACAGGGCGGCGGTGTTCATTAAAACGATCTTTAAGGCGACCCTTACGGCGCTTTCCATTTACGCAAACTGACTGGTCTGATGGGCCAGTTAAATGGAACGTGCATGTCAGTTCTGAGAACTGGTCCAGTCAGTTCCGAGAACTGACGCGCTCCATGTAAGAACTGGCCCATCAGACCAGTCAGCTCGTGTAAATGGAAAGCGCCCTAAAGGAGCGGTCATTAATTACTGGGGGGGGGGGGGGGTAAATTTAGGGGGAGAGCTAAGATTTTTTGGGCTTCGATTTGGGGAGGGTCACAAATTTTTGGGCGCCTGTTTTAACAATGAAACTTTTACGATATTTTTAGGCTACTTTAATCGACCATTCAGCTCCATCTTGGAAATGTCCCTCCCCTCACCCCCCAAGTAATTAATGACCACTCCCTAAGTTTCACCTATCAGTATGCCGTATCGGTCATTACAGCGTTTGCATTGAACCATATAGATGAGATTTTTAGAGTTTCAGTTAATATGATGTTTGATGGATTTAGTTTGGCCATGCATGATTAATACATTTACAGCACACAGCACCACAGCGAAATGAGCCACGGGGTCATTAAGTTTGTGTTGTTTGTGATCTGACTAGATATTGTGTAAGTTTTTACTGCACCGGAAGGCTACAACAATACATTTATGCATCGATTCAGGAATGAAGAAAGAATGTTAACGTGTTTGCGAACTATAGCCAGAATGTTATGACTAGAGTAACTCGGTTAGACTGTTAGTTAGTTAGTTTGGGTGTGAGCGCGTTTGTCCTATAGATCAGTTATATACTGAGACGCGACTAATTTCTTTATTAAGAAAAGAGCGGTTATATCCATGTTTGTTGAGGTAAGGATTTTAATTCGTTATTGCGTGATGTAAAGGTTTTGTCAGAAGAACAAATACGGCGTAGTCTTAGAACATTAGGCTAAAATGAATTGCGGGTTTGGTGTGTCGAGGGTGGTAAGAGGTATTCAGTGGTGTAACTTATCGCTGTTACCGTCATTAATAGTAGTAGTAACGTCTAAGAAAGCCGGATACTGATGTGGAAAAGTGATATGAGGTGAATTTGGTAGTGGGGTGGATTTGGTTAAGGTAAGAGGTAAATGTGTCAAGTACATTTTCTGTATGGGTCCAAATCATAAAAAAATGTCTATGTATCGCCACCAAGTATGTGGTTGGTGCGGTACTTAGGCGAGTGTGTCAGTCTCAAATTTTGCCAGGAACAAGTTGGTATACGAGAGCCTGCCATTCTTGTCCCCATAGCAGTACCATGTACTATGTTCGTTGTTAAATTCAAAATTATTTTCTGTGCGTATGGCGGGTGTGATCAGGAGCCCATGCATTATGGGCTTCTGTTGTGGTGCAGGTGAAGGAACATTTTTTACAACTTCGTGTCCTTTTATCCACAATACTTTGTGCACTAAAAACTTCAGGTATAGCCTGAAATACAGCCGCCGCCTCAGCTCGTCGGAGGCAGCTGTATTCCAGGCCCTGAAAATCAAGGTAGAGAGGTTTAATTATTTCGAATCTTTAAAACAAGCATCTACACATGCTATTACCAAGGCAATGTTATTGAAGAGAATACACGATTTTTTTCCTTTTCATTTGGTTCAAATCACAAGCTTACGGTCAAGCTTACGATCTGTATGGGGTTTTTAGTCTTCCAGTTTACAACGTAAATCTTGAATAAAAAAGTTCCCCAAAAAATAAAAAATAAAACTTACAGGGTGTCTTCTTGTGTTCCTTATAGCTGTGTCCGTGCTAGGCTCGGTTTCAGTACCCTGGGTGCCAGAGGTTCTACTGCCCTCTAAGCCAAAGTTTAGGATCTATACCCTCCCCTCGAGTCACAGGCAACTCAATATATTTTATTATCACACACTCGACAAAATATCTGGATTACATGCAAGACAGTGCATCTAAAGGTTATTGAGTGCACAGTCAAATCGCATGAACTGCTCGCGTGCTATACTTGATTTATAGGCACTGGGTGATATTTTGAAAGTTCTCAAACTGCACTCGCCTAAAGGCTCGTGCAATTATAAGAACTTTCGAAATAGCACTCACTGCCTATAAATTCCCGCCCGGTACAGCACGAGCAGTTCATGCGATTTCCTCTACTTATAACTATACTCAACAGAATAACTGGATTCTGATTGGTCAATGACGAGTGCATCTAAAGGTTATCCAGTACACAGTCGCATGCTCTCAGCAAATGTTTTATCAGTATATTATAAGCAAAAATCACATGAACTGCTAGTGCTATACTTGATTTATAGGCACTGAGTGATATTTTGAAATTTCTCAAATTGCACTCGCCTAAAGACTCGTGCCTATAAATTCCGTATAGCGATGTTTCGTGTTGATAAACATTGCAATTGTTATGCTAATGTCCCAACCATGATTTGTAAAGCCCGCTTTGTGTTAGGAACCAATGGGTCTCTGGTTGGAACATTAATGACAATAGATGACGAAACATCGCTATAGCACTCGTGTTCATGCGATTTCCTCTACATATCTTCACAGGAAGAATCTATCTTTTCGATAAATATACTGTAATAAAATGAATAAAACTTACCTGGTGTCTATAATCTGTGTCTTAGCTGTGTCGATCTGTACGAATTTTACATCACTTACCGTAGCCTGAATTTCAGCCGTCTCCTAGCTCCGGTTCGTTCCTCCCGGAGGAACGAAACAGGGGAGACGGCTGAAATTCAGGCCCGGCCCTACCAATCGATAAAAATCGATCATCGGAAACTAATCGAATTCATCGATATTAATCGATAATAATCATTTGATTAGTATTGACAAGAGAGGATAACTATATAGTTATCCTCTCTTGGTATTGATTGATATCGGAAATCGATGGAAATCGATACTCACAACCAAAGCGTCTTTAATTATATAGATTATTATCGATTGATATTGATTATCATCGACTCTTTCAATTCATGACGGGGAGTGTATAAATACGTGATCTAAATAATTCGATGAAACACAATCACCGGAAAGGCAGAGCGTTTTCACATACCGGCTTCCACCAAATCACCATGTCTGAGGTTAATGCCATTGATGTTGTAGTAAATTGTATCGTGAAAGCCAATTGGCTAACGCAAACCAAATGACTTTCGACACGTACTCTGTTCCATTTGAAGCAAAGTTTACCATCGTTGAATCGCTGAAATCAGTCAACTGCACGATCGCTCATGATCGCCGGCGGATTATTTTAATACGTTGTTCGATCACAGGCTTCCCAGACTCGACGTATATTTCCCGCTTATTAGTCTGTTGGGTTACCTGTGGTTTATTGATTAGTTTCATAACGATCTCAGAAGAGTTTAAATAATTGCTTCGTGTGAATTCTCTTTTCCGATTCCTACGAAATGAATCTTCAATAATAAAAGATTGGTACTTAATGAAGTTGTGTGAGTGGTTTTTTGGCGATTTGGGGCCTTCTAAAGCAGTTTATTAGGATTCGAAATTTTGACCGTTGGCCGAGGCTCTAACAAAATATACAAGGTAGGCAAGTCGACCTCTCCAAAGCACAGACTTACCTCAAAGATCACCCAAAAATCGGCACTTTTCTTCCTCGCTCGCTATTCAGCTTTCGGCACAGGAGGGAATAGTTATCAAGCAACATCTGATCAGAGATTTAGGAAAATCCATCAAATTTATCATCGCCAAACGGCCTCCTCGAGGGCTTACTGTATTTTGCGAAACGAAACGGCATTGCGAAATTGCGAAATTGCGAAATCATAAATAAAATATAAAAGAGATAAAGAGAGTCTATTCAGTTAGAGCCAGGAGAATCGAACAGCCGTAAACTCGAGGAGTGCGCACATTCTATTGACTCGTGTACTCGTGTACATGTACCCATGCATAAACAGAGCTTGGGATTCCTGTGATATCTTTTTCGCAGCTCATGCTGACACGTTTCATCACTGGCTCATTAATTTGAGGCCAACATGGCGTCATGGAGGGCATGCGGGTAGTTTGTTTACAAAAATGCGAGTTTCTAGCACAAGTATTCGCCTTATTCTAATCAACAAGAAAATTATATTTTATCAAGTTAGAAACTAAAATGTATGCTAGGTTATTTATTCCCAATCGAATATCTTGATACCAAAAATCACAGCGCAATTCTCACCCAAGCCCAAGGAAGAAATCGAAGAAAGTATGACTATGGAAGTGGATCGTGATCCCTCGCCTCTTTGTTGTTGCGAATATCGCAATGTCTCTGGCCAAAGAACGCATTTATTGGCTTTATGTTGTGACTGCGAAGACTTGGACAACACTGTGGACCAGTGCTTGAAGAGAAGAGGGGTTTCTACAGAAAAGTTCGGCGTTGTCTGTAATGTCATTTCTGATAGAATTCGAATCCCATGGCCAAGCGGAGCAAAGAAATTGAACATGGAATTCGTAATTCCGTTGCTTTTACTGCCAAGTTCTTTGTACTTTGCGTCGTTGGATTTCGTGTTTACAGTCTTATCGCTTGTCTATCTACCAATTTTTGTAATCATGTACTATGTTTATGCTCTTCGTATGCGAAAACGAACCTGGTTTTTCGTTTCGTGGGCCAGTACATCGATATCTGGAATCTATTTTCTCTACATGTTCAACGTTTCCCATAAGTGTTCCCTCACTAACACTTTAGCCATGTCCCTAGGCTATGCATTAATAATTGTATTCTACTACCGTGTAGTTACTTCAAAGGATAGGCTACAACTCTTTGCTGAATCTACAAAAGATATTGGTGTTAAACCGAAGAAAAGCAGACCCAAAGAAGCCATGAATGGTGTGAAAGTCGACTATGGGAATTTGAGTTGCTGCTTTTGCACTTATGGGCCTTTTACACGGTCAAAGCATTGTAGGTAAATATGACTTTCTTTATCAAATTGACACACTGAAATATTCAATGTCATTGCATAACATTTCCATTGAATATTTCCTGTTTGAAGAAGACTGATTTATAATTTATATTTTATGAACTGTGGAGCCTTTGTCCATACAGTTTCCTTTTTAGACCATTTCTGAGCAAAACATTGAATTCTAGCCTGAATGTCAGCCATCCCAATTCACTCTCCTCTTTTGCCGAGTGAGGGACAGAGTGAAATTGGGACTGCTGACATTCAGCCTAATTGAATTCTAGATGGGAGTTTTGTTTGTGCAAGAGTTTGTGCAGTTCTCTCCATTGGAATTAATTATCTTTTTTTCCATTTTGTCTGGTCAAAAATATATTAGCCTGCGTCGCATCCGAACTGAACCCTGGTTAAGTCCGTCTGCGAAACAGTGGACAAAAGCTTGTTCTCGACCCCCAGCGAAGTTGCAGGATTATTTATAATCAATTTTGATTGGCTTTTACTAATGCTCATTCTTACACGTCTTCTTACTGGCCATTCAAGTGTCACCGGCCTCGGAGATTGTTATGACGGGCAATCATGTCACGTCAGAGGCCGCTCGGTCTAAACTTCTTTTGCATGTGAGTCAACTGTTTACTTGAGATTTCTCGCCCTAGACGAGCTCTGTCGTCGTTTCCCTGTGTTTTACTATCGGAGAAGGGTAGGTTTATTTCAACTTCGGGTCAGGTTTTGAAGTAATAGGCAGCTGCCCGTGGTTTAGTGCCAGATAAAAGGAAACTTGCCGAACACATTAAATAGAATCTGTCACGACAAAATGCTCATTCGAAGAACACAAACATATCCCTCATGCAGCTTGGAAAGATCTAGTAATGTGCCACATCCGAACTCAACTCCGGTCAACTGCTCTTGTTCTAGCAAACGAATCTCGATTTTAACTGATATTGTACAAATATCATTGCTCTTTTCGACGTGTATAAAAGCCGCCGCATTGTGAAATGTAAATTAGCCGTTAGTCACACTGGTGACAGGCTGGTGACAGTTGAATGGCCAGTCAGAAGACTTGTAAGAATGAGCATTAGTAAAAGCCAATCAAAATCAATTATAAATAATCCTGCAACTTCGCTATGGGTCGAGAACAAGCTTTTATCCACTGTTTCGCAGACGGACTTAACCGGGGTTCAGTTCGGATGCGACGCAGGCTAAAATATATAAGCTTATAGTTAAAAATATATTTTTAGAATTTGGGTTAAATTCTCTGAAACAATTTCAAGCATGATAATGAAGGTGATGATATTGCTGGCTTGCATGTTACGTCATCGCTGCCATGTTGGTGGACATTAACAAAATATTCCTTGTTAGCTTCTCTTGTTAGTTCCACCAACATGGCAACCACAGTTTTGTTATTTGAATCTCAGGGGATTGGTTGCAAGCCAGCAATTTATAAAAAAAAAAAATGTGATTACATTACCAAGAAATATGGTTTTGATTATTTAGATTCACAAGTAAGAGAAGTTCATTTATAAATTATTTGTGCCATGTTCATTGATAACCAGTCAGTTATGGTTAAAATATCCTCCCTCTGCTGAGTTGAATCAAGTCATCCTGAACTTATGAATAAGTATACAACGTGATTGTTATTTTTAATTATTTTCCAATCAGGATATGCAGGTATTGTGTACCAAGATCTGATCATCATTGTGTTTGGTATGTACATCTTAGAATTACTTTTCAATCAATGTTTAAAACATTGGGGTATACTTATATATATTCACCAGGAGTAGATATCACTTCGTATTTGAATTACTGTCAGTTATGTGATAAATTAATCATTTATATTCTATACCACAGTGATTACGTCAATCAACAATGTACATGTACATACAAATTTCTATACTGGCTTCTATTTTAGTTGAAATAATGCATCAACATACTTTTTAGCCTGAGACAAAATTATTAGAAGGAAACTAGAAATAATATCCCATTAAGTAGAAACTAGAAATCATGCTTGATGCAAAATAAATTGTAATTAAATTTTTAACAACTCCAAAGAAATATGGCTTTTTTTTCTTTGCAATTATTAAAATGCTTGTAAAATTAATAAGCCCTAGCCAGTTGTCACTGATTTAAAAATCAAACCGGAAAACAAAATGACAGACAGAAAAGAAATAGCACCTGCTATTTTCGGTTATTACGGAATCAAATTTCAATGATGTCATCTTAGTGAACAGGTAACTTAATTGCATGCAACGAAGGAGCATGCATTCTATAAATCGTGTTGTTCAACATACACAGGAAGCCCATGGCAAAGTGCAGGTGGATGATTTGAGATTTTTTGTAGTTCCTGGACGAATATTGTTGCCTACACTATTTTAGGTTAGCTGCTAACACAAATCTCACAACACCATGTTGGTGGATGATTTGAGATTTTGTGTAGTTCCTGGATGAATATTGTTGCCTATACTATTTTAGGTTAGCTGCTGACACAAATCTCACAACACCATGTTGGTGGATGATTTGAGATTTTTTGTAGTTCCTGGATGAATATTGTTGCCAACACTATTTTAGGTTAGCTGCTAACACAAATCTCACAACACCATGTTGGTGGATGATTTGAGATTTTTTGTAGTTCCTGGATGAATATTGTTGCCTATACTATTTTAGGTTAGCTGCTGACACAAATCTCACAACACCATGTTGGTGGATGATTTGAGATTTTTTGTAGTTCCTGGACGAATATTGTTGCCTACACTATTTTAGGTTAGCTGCTGACACAAATCTCACAACACCATGTTGATTGTCGTATTCGAGTCAAACAACAGATGTTTGGGTTTTAGGAAGAGCTTATCTTTTGCCAGATATTATCATGAATGCCATCTGATGACTCATGACTGACAATCTTGATTGAAAAGTTTATTTTACTCCCGTTTCAAGGGGTTGAATAGTTAGCTTACGGGTCATCCTGAAGGTGCTTATTATTTGAGTGCCGCAACACAGGGTTTTCAGGTTCCACTCAAAAATTATTTGCAGCATTAAAACTTTATACACATTCAATAGGTTATTACTTATTACTAGGTGCATATTGGCTGAGTAGGAGGGAGGGATGGGAAAATATTTGGCTCAAGATCATGACATATGGAATGAGCACAGCAAGGTCAGTACAAAATGACCAAGGGCCAAATGTTTTCCTGTTCAGTCTGAGCTAACTCGGTCAATACATGTTTTTATCATGACACTTGGTTTGTTTTAATAATGGCAACAACAAAAACAACTTTATTATTACCAATGGGAATATTTTTTTTACATACAATAGACAGGCCAGTGGTAATACTGCTACCCAAAATAACTATAATGAGCTAATCGAGCTGAGTAGCAAAACAAAAAAAAAAGCAAAAAAATTGAGCAGGGCTAGACAGTTTGATCTGGCCTACTCGCGTCAAACATGTACCCCCCCCCCCCCCCCCCCAATTGCCTCTTAGTTAGCTCAGTGGTTATAAGCTCCGGTTTGTCATGCAGGAGGCCATGTGTTTAAACCCCGGCCAGACCAACACTCGGGGTCATAAAATAACTGAGGAGAAGATGCTGCCTTTAATTGTGATCGAACTGCAAATGGTTAGACCTTCACGTCTTCTCAGATAAGGATGGTAAATTGTAGGCCCTCAAAGAACAATAAGCCTGCTGAGGTTCTCTGTTCACCTTCAAGTGGTAAAACAGAATAGATCATAAATTGTCACGACTTTTGTAAATGATTTTGGAAGGAAAGCAATAAAATTGCTTCTCACTCTTTCGATAGCTTCATGCTTCTCTTTATACCATTGACATGAGATTTGGACTACTAAATGGCTTTGCTCAAAATCGGATGATACTCATGTTTAATAAATAGGAAATGTGATTATTGGTAATTAGGTATCAAGTTTCAATGACATCAAGCAAGCTCGGAGACAACACAAATTGCCCACATATGATCTAGTCAGTCATATGCTTGATATCAAGCGCTGTTACCCAACCCTCCCAATCCATACGGACACAAGTGTATTGATTCAGTTTCTTTCTTACAGGTAGTTCCTATTAAGGAGATTGAATCCAACTCAATAAACTTAACTTTGTTCCAAACCTACTGTAAATAGTTGTGTTGTTGATAGGACATGATTATTAAATTTTAATCGAATCTATTTAAAGTACGCCTAACGTTTATTTTGTTATCATCAATATTGATTCTACGTCAAGCTTTGAGTACTTCTGTGAAGAAAGTTTTGGTTTACAGAGAGTACTCTTATGTTCTACGCTTGTTTGAAATCGTGAAAATGTGACCTTTTCTTACCCACAACTGCGTAAGTAAAAGCCTGGGCCGATCCCTGGGTAGACGTCATATAATTAATTTGACTTTGCAATAATTTGAATAAATACTTAACATGTTGACTAAAACAACTTTTTTCCTCACTAACAACTCGCAAACAGTGTAATTATTCTCTATAAATCGATGTTGTTGTGGTAGAAAGATGCCATGGAGAATAATGCATTAATGAGATGACGTCAACCCAGGGATCGACCCAGGCTTTTGCTTACACGGTCGTGGGTCAGGAAGGTCACATTTTCAAGATTTCAAACAAGCGTAGAACATACATGTAGAGTATTCTCTGTAAACCAAAACTTTCTTCACAGAAGTACATGTATACTCAAAACTTGATGTAGAATCGATATTGATGATAACAAAATAAACGTTAGGTGCACTTTAAAAAGAGCTAGTGTCCTTGGCTGGTTACTTTCAAAGTACTTTCAATAAAAATGGTTTGACCGAATATCTTTTGTCCTTGAATGCAGTACCAGTTTTCTTTGAAAGCTATATATAATCTTGTGCTGATTGAGGGTGCGTTCGATTGACCATATTCCGGAATAAGAATACACAGAATGATAACTACAAATCGCTTATTTCGGGAATTTTTAGTCCATGGAATACAAGATGTATTCTGAATATCATATTTCAGCAAACTTTAGTAGCTTACAGTGCAAAATGTGCCTGAACCAGTGATTTCCAGAGATTATTCCATCTATTCTTATTCCGGAATACGGTCAATCGAACACGCCCTGAGTTATAATACATATTTACTGTCCATGTTGTTTACAGCCCTTATTTTCTTTGCAGGACAAACTGCTGTATAGGACATCATAACCAGGCTGACTTCCTGATAACCATATCATCATTCATCATCACCGGTGGCTGGGGGATCTACCTCTCCTTAAAAACCATCTGTCAATCACAGCCAGGCTCTTGGCACATGGATTGCTCCACAGTCTACAAGGACTCAAGGTACATTGCAGTTTGTGGTGTAATTGAGGCATGTGTGTATGTTAAAGACATTGTTCCTAGTCCTTGAAAGAAAATCCTGCTTTAGAGGGCCACCCTCCAAATGATAAACTTTCTCACAACAAAAGACAAAAATAACTATTCAGACTTATAGAGTATGCTTTCCACATGTTCTAGAACAAATATCAGACAATTTTGATGAAGGATGGCAAAGATTGGAGTGGATGAAAAATACTGCTTTTAAGAGAAATTTAGAGCAACTTGAAATTAGTTCACTGTAACTGAAATCAAGTTTCTAGAATGAGCCTTTGTAATGCACTTTAATCTTTGCCATCCTCTATCAAAAGAGTTTGAAAGCATATCAGGACATCGCATGGTATTTCTCTTCTCTCTCCGCTGTCAATTTGATTGACAATACCCCTTTAATATACACCTGGGCTTATATACAGCTTACATGTATATACAACATTGTAAGGGGTTTTAAGGGGCTTGAATCGGTTAAACTATTTATGTCCTGGGCCACTAAAAACTCTATGGTGTGTAACTTTAGTCAATGCAAAGAATTATCAATAATTTAGTAAGAAGGGACAATCAGACTCTTTTTTGCCGGTTGAAGACATTCCACAATGTAAGGAATTGAATATTTTAGGAGTTACATTTCAGTACAACAGTAGATTCGATGTACATATAAAAACTAAGCTTAAAGAGGCAAATAAGTGTTTGTTCGTATTGAGAAGCCTTAGGAAGGAGGGATACGGTCAACAGGAAATCAATCACCTTTTTAACTCAATTGTTATGCCTAAGGGGCCGTCGACATATTCGAAATGCCCCGCTTAATGCACAACGGACGTTTAGGGGGGGGGGGGGGGGGGGCATAGGTTTAGGTAAGGGCATGGACGTTAGTGTGGGGCATTTAGAACAAACACTTTTTCATCAATAGAAGTACACTTTTTAATCAAACGTTTCTAGTCAGCTAGATCTACGTTAGAGCGCAATTTCTGTTGAATTTCCCGGAAATTTCAACAAGGTCTTTTGATTAGAAGTATCATGAAATACCTCAAACCTCCAGGTAAGTGAAACTCAGTTTTATAGTCGTGTCCGAATGAGTATTTTAGTCAAGATCCGAAATGAGCTCGTACGGGAATTTGAGGTACTGACTGACTGTATAGTTGCAGCTATTAAAGCTTTAAACTTGTATTATACTTTGTTTAAAAGTGAACTCCCGTGTATTTCATTACTGTTTTTCCTGACCTAAAGAAAGCATAAAACAATGGGTGGACGTTAAGGGGGAGGGGGGGAGGGGGGCTGACCTTAACGTCCGTTGTGCGTTAAGCGGGGCATTTCGAATATGTCGACAGCCCCTAAGTTGACCTACGGTCTGCCTGTCAACTGTGCTTCGACACCTGAACTCACAACTGTACAATGCTTTCTAGACTGATAGATGTTTCAAACGTACCGTATTTTATCACGTATAAGCCGCACCTTTTTTGACTTTCAGATTTTGAAAGTAACAAAAAAATTGCCACAAAGTTGGGGGTGCTGCTTATATGTGAGTGTTTTCAGAAAACTTTTTTTGCAGTGACCGTAAACAAAGCCATATGAACAATAGAAATGGCACATTCAATTCACAGAACAAGAGTATCAACAAGATTTCTACTCAAACTCCTCTCCTTCACTTTCCAAAGAAAACTAGCTGTCCAGTTGCCTGTCATCTTCTCTGCTAACTCCTCGAATGGTTCCTAGTGTTGTTAAAGGCCTTAATTGGTCTTGGAAGCCTTCAAATAAAGTATAATTCTCATCGAGTTCGGAGCTCGATCACGCTCGATCGGACGTTTGAGAAAACTCTCGCCCCAGGCCTCCTTGAAAATCCAAGATGGCGGACCATGGACTCAGACACGTACTCATATAGTTTCGCCAGAAAATCTTACTTTCTTGTGCGCTTAAAGGAATGAAGTTCCTTAAATATGTTGTTGGTTAATGGGGGAACAACAGCAGAAGAATTCTGAAGTGATTTAAAGACAGCAGGTTAAAATATACATAAGAAAGGACAAGAACAGTTGTAACCAATTCGTTGTTGTGATATGACAATCTCTTATGAAGAAGTTTTGCTTCAATTACAGGCATTTATGAACTCAAACACAAGACTACTCTTACTGAATTTTGTGGTGCGGCTTATACACGAGGTTTTTCCTTAAACCTTTCGGGGAAAAGAAGCTTCTGTTTGTCAGGCTGAAGTTAGGGGTGCGGCTTATACGTGAGGTGCGGCTTGTACGTGATAAAATACTGTAGATACACCTCCAAGAACATTAATATATCTAACTTAGTAGAGAGGTTTGATAAATGCATTTTTAATAAGGTTCAGAAGATGCCAGTCCACCCTTTAAAGAAATTTCTACCGGTGGCCAAACAGTCTAAAATTAACTTAAGGCAGTCCTCTATGGCGAGTGAGGCGCGATATTGCAGAATATACAGTATATACATATAGGGTATATAGTGTATATATATACAGAATATACTGTATATATTGTATACATATACAGATTATATTACATGAGTATATTCTGTATATTCCCCAGTTATATATATACACTATATACACAAGTTCAAGTTCAAGTTCAATTTATTCACACTTGTTTATGTTACAATTATTGGTGTTATACTATATGTATAAAGTGTATATAGTGTATATTCAGGCATCGCCTTGCAAAGAACGACAGAGTATATTCTGTATATAGTGCATATAGTGTGTATATATACACTATATACATACTGTATATGTATAAAGTGTATATAGTGTATATTCAGCCTGAATATACACTATATACACTTTATACATATACAGTGTGTATATAGTGTATATATATACACTATATACAGAATATACTCTGTCGTTCAGGCATCACCTTGTAAAGAACGACAGAGTATATTCTGTATATAGTGTATATATATACACTATATACACACTGTATATGTATAAAGTGTATATAGTGTATATTCAGGCATCGCCTTGCAAAGAACGACAGAGTATATTCTGTATATAGTGCATATAGTGTGTATATATACACTATATACATACTGTATATGTATAAAGTGTATATAGTGTATATTCAGCCTGAATATACACTATATACACTTTATACATATACAGTGTGTATATAGTGTATATATATACACTATATACATAATATACATATACAAATATAAAGTGTATATTTTTATTTCTATACAGTAGTGTATATTTATACAGAATATACATGGAAATATACAATGGTATATTCTGTATATTCTGCAATATCGCGCCTTAGTGTCTATGGCGTACCATCCCCGCCAAAATTCATGGTTTGAATTCGAAGTTCTTCACATGAATTTTACACTCGAGTAGAATATTTCATATTGTTATTTTGTATTTTATAAGCTTTATCAAGGTTTCAACATACGTGTTTTATATTTATCGTTCAAGTTTTACATTCGAGATTGTCACTGTTCATTCTAAACTCAGCCACGTCATGCATTCGTCGTTCGAGTTTCACATTACAAAGTCGACGACTTTTATTTTCAACTTGACGTTTTGAATTGAACTTCACGCTTCAGTAACTTCCCGGTTGACCTTGGAAACCGCTGACATAAACAACGCAGGCGCAACAGTCAGTCGATCACAAAATGGCGGCAGAGTTTGTATTCTCCGTAGTTCAAGAAACAATTCAACGACTCGATAACTGCCAACAGGAGGATGATTATAGTAGGATAGTGCTTCGTTTAGAGACAATGTTTTGTCAGAACTCGATATTGAAGAACTTGTGGACAAACAAACTACGAGTGCAAAGTACACAGCCACAGGTAAAGGTTGTGATCGTCAACCCTAACGAGAAGAGTAGAAATGAGAAGCTCAGTCTTTCTCTGAGGAGTCGAAGTCCATCCGCTTAGTGAATGTTTGCCGAAAGAAATGGACGACCGTTGCATAAATGTATTGAGGCGGATTTCTGATGATTTCCTCTACTGTACATCGCTACTAAGTTCAACGGCCGTGAAGTCAATAGCCAGATTGCATCTCTGCAATTTGGTCGACAATAGTACTTTTCAGTGGCGAATTGAATCACTGTTTGTTGTCGAGTTCTCTTTACCGTAAATATCATACTCTTTCCAAAGCCTGTCGAAAGCACAGCCAGAACATCTTTACCTAGAAGCCTAGGCTCTGTATAGCTTCCTCCTGCTCCGTTTTCAAAGTACCTTTACCCAGCCGCGGAGAAAGAAGCGAGCAGCTGTGTTCTCTCTACAAAACCTTTGGAACCAAGGTAAAGGCGAAGGAGGGTAAAGGCGAAGGCGAACTTTGAAAACGGAGCAGGAGGAAGCTATAGCAGAGCCTACTTCTAAGTAAAGATCTTCTGGCGCTATGGAAAGAGCATGATATTTACGGTTTACGAACTTGCAAAAGAGAACTCGACAACAAACCTTTCGCAGTTCGCCGCTTTCTCCGCTGAAGGCAGGCTATCTGCAACACGGCGACGGGCAGCTTTCGTATTCTTAACGGGTTCCATAGTCAGTAGAACACAGAGATCAAGCACGTGTGTTGTTCCTGTCACATCTGCGCCTGCGTTTATTACCAGACCAAACAACTCCAAGGATGACTACCGAGGAGTTCTGGGTACGAGGTTTCCAAGGTCAACCGGGAAGCACACCGCGGCAAAACGTCACGCGCATGCGTATTTGCTATTTCTTGTCCGCGCGCGGCCGCCCCCAGTTTCCCGCGAAAACTGAAAATAAACAACAGGCACATGCCGTGATTTTAACGTTTCTGCTTTTAAAAAAGTATTCATTTGTGAACTGTTTTGTAAAAAACTAAGAAAACTACTTAAAAGCTAAGCCTAAGACTTTAACAGGTTGAAGTTTTCTTAATTTGTAATGCATTGTGAGTTCACTAAGTTATAAAATTATTTACTAAAAAAGTTGAAACCCTTGGTAATTTGTATTTGATAGCAGAGCCTTCGTTCTTTTGGCCAGCGGAGCATACCGTTTTGCCGCGGTGCACACAGCGGTCAAACGTCTGCGCATGGGCGGCCGCGCGAATTTCCCGCGCAAAATTCACCTTAAAACATATTACAGTGAACTTCTACCCCCAAAAGTTAAGAAAAATACGTGAAAGTTAAGCTTTTTATTTTCACAGTCGACGGGAAATTGAACAAACTTCAAACTGTGAGTTTACCCAATTGTTTCGTAATTTACCAAAGAAGTTCTCAAGGTTTGAAAGCGGGTTTGTGAACAGTGACGGCCGCCGGCTCGCTTTGAATTTGTTTTGGAATATGTTGTTGTTGCAAGACTTTTGACGCATGCGCAGACATTTGACCGCTGTGTGGCCGCGGTGTGACCTGGAAGTTACTGAAGCGTGAAGTTCAATTCGAAACGTCGAGTTGAAAATAAAAGTCGTCGACTTTGTAATGTGAAACTCGAACGACGAATGCATGACGTGGAGTTTAGAATGAACAGTGACAATCTCCAATGTAAAACTTGAACGACAAATATAAAACACGTATGTTGAAACCTTGATAAAGCTTATAAAATACAAAATAACAATATGAAATATTCTACTCGAGTGTAAAATTCATGTGAAGAACTTCGAATTCAAACCATGAATTTGGCGGGGATGGTACGCCATAGTCCTCGACCTTAACTTTTTTAATCACTGTTCCTGGGATTAGTAGAACTGAAAATTTACTAGTCCAGAGAAAATTTCTGGTAGTCCCGACTCCGGCATGCCAATATTTGCTGATCTCTAAGCCTTTCATGATACACGCACAAGTGAACAAGGCAAAACAAAGATGGCGGCGATAGCAGCCTTAAACGGGAGCTCCTGGAGCTGACTAGTGCCAGTCCTCGCCTCAGCCTTGTTCAGTCTTCTCAGCCTTTTCGCGATTGTTTTTGGAACGTTTGCGAAGAAACACGTTCAAAATACAATCACAGGACAACATGTTTTTGTTTTTATCTTTCATTAAACATTACAAATTATAGAATAGTTACTAGTCCTGTGACTAGTGGCTCTATTTTTTTACTAGTCCAGAAGCATTTCTTACTAGTCCAGTATTAGTGGACTACCGCTAAGGTCGAGCACTGTAAGGAAGCGACATTCGTACAGTCCTAAAGTCAATACTTCCCGTACGTTTTATGAATGCATTTTTTAATAGATTAGTTTTTAGATATGACTTGGCTGTATATTAGTAAGGTTTTACTTAGATACATTATTATCATTTTTTAGTATTTTAATGTATTTTTGTAACTATAGTTTTTAACATTATTATAGTTGTGTCTTAGTCCTAGCTATTAATTTTATTATTCAATTTACTGCAATGCTTTTAATTACTATAATTGTAATTTTGATATGTAATTTTATCAACTGTAATAAAGACTTATTATTATTATTATTATTATTATAACCAGGGCGCTTAAAACCTGGATGATGACAATGCCTGAAATACATTAACAGAAAACTTAAATTATAGTGTGGACACTCCAACCGTAAACAGAAGTTGCTTTTTTAGACTTTATTTTCTCTGTTGTCCAATCAGCAATGTCTCTGAAAACAATAAAACCTACATTTCTGCCATTGTTTTGTATCACATCTATGATTGCATGGCTACTGCTGAAAAAAGGTGGGGAAAAGCAATGACTCGTTCACATTTTGAGTCTCCTTACTGTAAATACTCTTTGACATTATCAGGGATTGAGCCAGAAATTGAGCGAGAAGGGATAATTTGGCCCTTTTGAGAGTGAACTGGCATTAATGTCCTTTGGAAGCGGCCAACGTGGGTCAATTTGACCATTGTATTTTTTCAAGCGACAAATGTATTTTTAAAGTTGGAATGGCGCAGCCTGGCTCTTTTCCTGCACTAATAGCCTTTTCACTATCCACACAAACGTTTTTACTGCTCACAATAAGTCTTCAATATAGGGCAATCATTGCTGATGCCATTGTTTACATTTTGCCTCATTATTAGCATAAGTCATACTTCAAGTGACTATATATCAAAAGAGAATGTCACTCATCTTGCCACATACATTTGTACCAAATTACATGTACATTCTTTGTAAATTTTACACTTTTGAAAAGCCATTTTCTCAAAAACTATTCATTGTATTAATCTCAAGTTTTCGGTTATTACTACATGTAAGTGTGACATTCTCTTTCTACATGTGGTCTCAGTTTGTTCACAGCTTGAAGTATGAGGCAAAGATGTAAACAAAGATCCTCCTAATTCAATAATTATTGATACAAAACATTTGATAATAAACTAATGTTCTTTCAGTCAATTTAAAAGAGGTGATGACAGGGTTGGGGAGGGGAGCCATAACTGATAACGGGGGAGCTTATGACTGGGATTTTACAGTATTTGTTGTCATTTACTACATGACAAATATAACCTTTGGAACACCCTAGCCTGTACACAGACCTCCGTAATCCCTTCAAAGGAAGGAAAAGGAGGTCTGTACTACGGATGAGTTAATCGTGTTCTAGGTCACGTGGATAGTTACAGGAATGTTGTAACCAGTCGCTGATTGGCTGGTGGCTCATAGTGGGTGCTGATTGGCTTAGCGGTTATGTTGACCTTAGTTCTGGCTCCGTGGGAAAATCCGAGCTCGATTCGCTCTGGTTTGGAATTGTATTAAGACGAATTGTTATGTCATCTTGTGTCCTGTGCTCGGTTAATATTTAGAAAAAAATGATAAGAATATCGTTCATGGAACTGCTGCATTTCAAGTCTGGGAAGAAATTAATTCTCTCGAATTTCAAGTGAAAGTCGGCCTCAACATTTATGCAGAAAGTGCCTAGGAAGTTTGAAAGAATTTGCAGGGAACAAACGAAATTCTTCTTCAGATATCGTCTAGTTCTTCAAAACGAAAAGAAAGTCCATATTCTTTTTGCAAAGCGAATGGCTGTGGGAGACGATCAACCAGAAGCAATATCAATAGCCTAGGCGGTCAGGCGAGTTGCTACGAGCGCGACTTGTCAAACCTCAACGGTTCACGTGGTTCTCAAACTCACGAATTCATCCAATCTTCCACTTCCTCGAGGAAAGAAATATCTCCAAATCCCTTCCTTTGAAGGGATTTCGGAGGTCTGTGTGTAGGCTATCGAAGAATGGAATTTATTTTATTTCCTCCGCTTCCCAGCGCGTCCTCCCTCTTTGTCTCTTCCATTGTCGTTAACAATAGGAAATGAACAATCTGAAATCTACAATGTGTACCATCTAGTATCTCTCGGCCAATGGAAATCGAGATGTAGTTTATGCAAACTTATGCCGGAACACGATTAACGACAGTGTAGCACAGACGCCCCTTTCCGAGTTTTGAGGGGAGACGGACGGTTGTACACAGGCTAGGAACACCCCTGTCAAAAGCAGGTATTAAAATGAAAATTGTAAATTTTACATTGATACATGTATCTTGCAACAGTCTTGAAGATGATAAACTATGACGAAGGAACCAGTGAATTAACGTTCTTATTCAAGAAGACAAAGGTCAAACCATTTCAATATGAGAATGAGATTGTTTCACAAACATTAAGTACCATCCACCCAGGGGCTTGACCCGGGGGGGGGGGGGGGGGCTCTGAAACCCTTACCCTGTTTAAGACCAAAAAACTCAAATTTCCATACCCTGTTCAAGACAAAGTGTTAAAATTTTCCCTCTATAAGACAAATAACAAATTATCTATACTTGGATGTCAGTGTTTATTGTGATCTTGTATAATGAGTGTCATAACTAAATAAGTCTTCAGCAAGCACTAGACTAAATAACGGCACTAGATAAATACCATACCCTGTTAAAGATCTGTCGATGTGAAAATGGATACCCTGTCTAAGATCAGAAACATGAAAAACCATACCCTATCCAGCGGATCATCCCCGTATTACCATGACAACTAATATGTTTTGTTGAGAGTTAATCCAGGATTAGCGCTAATCGGGCTTTCAGGAACCAGGCCATGTACCCTAAATTGTACCTAGTTTAAGATAAATCTTAAGGTACATGTATGGAGAATCGATTTTTAAAGTTTTTCTTGTGTTGTGTTTCTAAATTAAAAAAGATCCTTGAATATTGGATACAGTACACATAATTGCGAGTTTTGACCTCAAACACCATGGCATAGATATGGTGTGTCAGCAGATATTTTTTGAATTTATGACGTGGTATATAAGGAAGAGTTGCCTTCTAGCCTCATAAATTTCAAGAGTTTAAAGATATGGGGATGAAACTTGCACCAGTTATTATTGTTGGCTTGCTCTTTCCAATTTTAGCATCTATTTTGAGCTATCGCCATATTTGTGATTGACAATATACAATGTTTTCTCTAATTCTTTGACTTTGTGATCAGTTCTTTCTAAATCTTCCTTGTATACTACAGCTATGTAATAAATAATAAAAAAATCCACTGACATACCAATTCTGCACCGCGGTGCTCAAGAACCGAAATTTCCTCTTGAAAAATTGTTTTAATTATGGAGTGCAACATGAGAAAAACGACTTTGAAAATCAATTATCCATACCTTAAAGTATAAAATTCATTTAAAATAGGTCAATTTTAGGGTACAATTTTATTCTCCTTTAAAAATTAACACATTTCAGTAGTAATTTATGGTATACAATTTATTGTATATTTTTCAGGTCTTCCATGGTGTTTGTTGGTTCTTTTTATGGCATTGTGTTTGTGGTAGCCATGGCAGCACTCCTTATGCAGCAACTTTTCTTCATAAGCTTCAACATTACTGGTGACGAATGGCGACGAGTACCAAAACACAAATCTGCATTCGAAAACCTTTGGACTAACCCACGCAACAAGGGCTTTTTGCAAAACTGGAGAGAATTTTTGCAACTTCACCCAAGAGAGAGCCAGCTTAATTATGAATTGGTTTAATATGGTATATAAAATAATGTAAGATGCCACAGATACTGTACCTTACTCATTATTTGTAATTAATAACATAAATTAAGGGCATAAACAGCTTCAGTATGGGTTTTGTTTTCAGTTTTGCGCTCATCACTATTTGCTTTTGAATTTGCTTTGAAATCAAATCTCTGCTGGTTTGAATGAAATCTGACAGATTCATTTCACATAGATCGAATTTCATGTTATTAACTTCTTTTATAGTGGCCATCTCCTAATTTGCATACTTTGAGGGAAACTAATACTACACATGAATTATCATTAAAAGTAGTAATTGTGTTCAATTATAGAGTAATATAGAGACTTGGTGTTGAATTATAGGCACTTCTAATGCTGGAAAAACATGAAAGCAAGGCTAGAAAGGCCTCCGTTGTTTTTCTCATACTGGTACAATCTCTCTAATTTCAAATGGCTGTAACTTTTTTTAAGTTATAACACTCAAATTTCTCAAGATCACTAATATTGAAATGCTCTTTCTCATGCTAATGATCATATTTTCTGTATATGTGGATAAACTATTGAAACGGGAATATGCATTTATGAAAGTGGTCTTAACCAAGTAGAGGATGGTTTTCCTATGGACTTTGACGTACTATGACGTACTATGACGTACTATGACTTTGACGTTTAAATTACTACTCATGCGAATGGCTAAACCGAAAATTTACATACGCTTCTTTTCAAACATCATTAGCAAGTATTGTTTACCATTCAGACTGTTGTATATAATTATTCAATATATGGCCTATTATTCTTTTTTTCTAGCAGTGATTTCAACTAGCGTACCAGTAGTGTAGTGGTGAAGAGTTAGTACAAGCAGTTGGAAGGTTCGAGGTTCGAACTCCAGTGGAGGCACACTTTTTCTTTCTATGTCGTTTCTTTATTTCTTCACTCCTTACTTGTAGTTTATTAGTATGTAAGTACATGTAGTTAGTGGTTCATGAATATGATGATTAAGAACAGTTTCATCACTAGGGATGAAAATCAGTTGAAACACTAGTGATGTTCATCTAGTGTTTCATTGGGTTTCCAAACTCATCCACCTGACCAAATGCAGTCCTCTGATTGACTAAACACCTCATGAATTATTAATGACTTTGAAAAAAACTATTAAATGCACTTGCGTTCTTCTTCTGCATCCACACAGAACCTTTCAAGACTCCTTCTGTGATTATTAAAATTTTAAATATAAATTGTGGCAGCTTCCTAAGAACGAGCGATTTCATTAGCTTTTAAGCGTGCTTGATTTAATGTGCAAATTTCGTGCATTGTACAAAATCCAAGCATGTGATTGGCTAACGAGCATGCATTATAGGAGATTAATATTCAAATTTCGTGCATTGTATAAAATCCAAGCCATGTATTATGCCGGCTTATCTCCTAGATAGACTACTTTCTTAATAGTTTCTTTCATTCAAAAATGACTAACCTGCAAATTACAGCGAATTGAAATCTTGAAACCGGCCTCCATGTGCTCGGCTCTGATGCAAACATTTTCCAAATAAAAAATCCTGGGTTTTCGAACCATCCACTAAATTCTCGCATCATTTTCTCCTCTTATTGCCAGAGTAAGGTCTCGGAATTAAAATCCATTTCTTCAGTAAGACTAGTACTAAGAGTGTTGACTTGTTGTACTTCCAGCGCTTGTAAATCAGCCATTTCCAACGAACGATTATGCAAATGTTCGGCTCAAAATATATATCTTCTGTCACACAGGAGATAGAGTTCGATCCGGTCGTTACGTTTCTAGTAATTGTCTACATTTTCACTGTTAAGTAGGCGATTGGAATGAGGTTTTCCAAGCCGTCCAAACACGTAACGAAGCGAAGGGCTGGCTGACATGTATCAGGTCTCCCTTCCCATAGGTAAGAGAGGATCTGGGTCGAGTGCTTTGTTCTCCTATAATGCACGCTCATTAGCCAATCACATGCTTGGATTTTGTACAGTGCACGAAATTTGAATATTAATTGCCGATAAATGATAACTTATTTTCTTTTGTTCACAAGTATGTATTCAACCCGTTAGATACAGAAGACCACATCAGTAGCGTTATCATCACTAATGTGTCTGCCTGATATATATGCAGGCACCCTTCAATTAGACAAACGAGCCACTAATAATCATGCAAACTCGCAATTGGAATGGCTTCTCAACTGCTGGCTATCGATAAGCAGACAAAATTCACCTAGAAATTGTCTTTGTTTCAGATGTTTTTTTCTTACAGTTTTTCACAACATCAGTTGATTGTAGAGTTAGAAAGAACAATGGCTTGTTTTCGATCGAGTATCGTAAATCCAAAGTAATTTCAGAGCCAATCACGAGAGCAAGTAAAAATGCAGTGAGCCAATTTTAGTAATTTGTGATTGGTTTTACTTGAACCAATCACGAGGAAAAGTAAACGCAATCGTGGATAACTCTCACTTAAAGGAGCAGTGTCACGATTCTGATTGGTTGTTATAGACAATGGCAAAATCACGCTATGTCACGCGCCGCTGCAAATTTCCCTTTCGATTGAAATAAATAAAATGCTGCTTTATAAAAATATAACATCAAACCTAACCATATAATACTGAAGTATAGTTTTAAAGCAATTTCGGCTCGAGATATCGTGCAAATACGCCGAAGCAAGCGGATTACTCACGGACTTCTACTTCTGTCACATCTTTTGATTTCTTGTCCACCTGACACTTTTTCACAACTTTGGGCATGAATACTAATCGTGACACTGCTCCTTTAAGTGAAAATTGATTGTGCGACGGCCAAAACAACAACTTGATTGACTGATAATTAAAGCCAACGCAAAACCAAAGCAATCATTTATTACTTTCGACACTCAATCAGAAACCACTCTAAAGCACACGCTCTTGGATTCACTGCGTGTTAGAACTGTTTTCGATTGAGTGTAGTAAAACCAAAACCATAATTACCGAGCCAATCACAGGAGCAAGTAAAGACAACGAGCTAGAGCGGTTTTCAATTGAGTGTAGTAAAACAAACGCAAACTACCCACAGCCAGCCAATCATAGGAGCGAGTAATTACAAGTAACTGATAAATGGCTTCCCTGTGAGCCAACGACAAACCAAAGCAAAATAAAAACCAATTTGCGTTTGGTTTTACTTTGGATTCTGATTGGTTGGTTTACTTTCTCAGCCAATAGGAGAGCTTAGTAAACGCAAAACCAAAACACTTCCGACACTCAATTGAAATCCGCTCTAAGTGAAAATTGATTGTGCGACGGCCAAAACAACAACTTGATTGACTGATAATTAAAGCAAACGCAAAACCAAAGCAATCATTTATTACTTTCGACACTCGATCTGAAACCACTCTAAAGCACACGTTCTTGGATTCACTGCGTGTTAAAGCTCTTTTCGATTGAGTGTAGTAAAACCAAAGTAATTACCGAGCCAAGCACAGGAGCAAGTAAAGACAACGAGCTAGAGCGGATTTCAATTGAGTGTCGGAAGTGTTTTGGTTTTGCGTTTACTAAGCTCTCCTATTGGCTGAGAAAGTAAACCAATCAATCAGAATCCAAAGTAAAACCAAACACAAATTGGTTTTACCTTTGCTTTGGTTTGTCATTGGCTCACAGGGAAGCCATTTAGGAGTTACTTGTGATTACTCGCTCCTATGATTGGCTGGCTGTGGGTAATTTGCGTTTGGTTTTACTACACTCAACTGAAAACCGCTCTAAAGTAAACATATGATTGGTTTTACTTGGGAAAAGCAACCAATCAGGAGGAAAAGTAAACGCAATCATCGACAACTTACCAAAACGTGATTGGCTCTAGTTAGGAATTTGATTGGTTGAATTCGACTAAAGCATTTTCTCAGCCAATAGGAAAGCTAAGCAAACGTAAAACCAAAGCAATCACTTTGTTTTCGACACTCATTGAAAACCGCTGTAGCTGCTTGAAGTGTAATTGCTGATTATTGTTCAACAATAAAATTTTAGAATAATACTTTTAGAATTTTTGTCTCGGGACTATATTTTCCATTGTTTTAGAACATCAAATTTCTGTGGGTAAATTTATATGATGGTCTCAACAGAAACACGATATTTGATTTGAATATCCTGGGCTGGAACTGCAGCTGTAAACATGTTGTGTTATTATGTTTGCTCTTTCACAATGACGTGTACATATGTTAGAGCAACAAATCGAGCAAAAATATCAGTTTCTGAAATAAAGCATATCCATGATTATTGATTTAAATATGAAAATTTGGTACTCGGTGTTGGCCTCATCTTGATGGTAAAATTCATCAATACAGGAGCGGATCCAGAAAACAAGTGGGGAGGGGTGGGTGGGGGGGGGGGGGGTGCCCCAGTTTTCTTCAATAGGTTTGCGTGCACTTTCTGGAGGAACAACTGTTGCCGTCTTTGTCTGAAAAGCAGTAATTACTTCTCTTTTACAACAACGACATTTTTCAGAGCCACAATATCAGTTTCGTGCTTTTTTCAGTTTACCATGTTGATCAAATTTTCATTTCGCATTCTGAAAATTATAAAAGCGTCTGGGATGGGGTGTCCGGTGCTCAAGGGGGATCCGCTGGACCCGCCCCTGGAATAGCAGCGTCGAGGTGGGCTGTTCACGGGTCTCTTATATTAAGTTTCGACTTCTACACCTTGCTGGTATTTGTGAATATTTAACCTTTGAATGAGAATAGATTAATGTACGCAGAAGGCGCAGCCACACTCACTATTTTTGGTCAGCGGTGAGCAAAAAGAGTGGCATTTCATTGGCTGAAAGTGTCATGCCATTGCCAGTGATGCTGCACGGATGTTCACCTGCTGCGATTTGTTGCGCGTAATGTTGCAGAAGTAGAACCCGATCTTACTTCTGCAACGTGACAGGCAATGTGGCAGAGGTGGACCCACGGAGTAATTTCGCTATTGCCAGTAATTAATATTAGGCGCACTGTTGCATCGTGTCTGTACCTTAACGAGAAAATGTGACTGGTTCCCTAACACTCGTTATCTCTTAAAAAAATGATATATCGATTCTACGCAGTAAATGGTTGAATGACAGAATACTTCTTGATTTAAGTGTCGTGACAATGAGCTATGAAGGTTTATATTTTAAATGTGCTAATAGTCGTGGACTTCAGCATCTGTCCAGGATGAACAATATTGTTAATATCAGGTCAGACCATAGTCTAAAACAGAAATCACACAACGCCATCTTGGATTAGGTGCGAAAAGATCCGTGGGTTACCACCTTGAGTACCTGAAGTCGAAATATCCATCTCTGTTCGCACTATAATTAGTACCTTGAGGTTTTTAAACACTCCGGCGATCCTATAGTCGCCATTCGCCATAGTACATAACAGTCGCCTCACCGCTGCGGTCCCGGGTTCGATTCCCGGCTCGGGCACCGTATGTGAGTTAGGTTTGTTGTTGATTCCTTGTCTGCATTCGAGGGTTTTTCTCCCGGTTCTCCGGTTTTCCTCACTCCGTAAAAATCAACCGTGAGTCGAGTGTAGTGTGTCCAAAACAGTTAATGTAGTGGGGAGAGTGTGAGTAGTAAAAGCAGGCCCCCACCAGCTTTAGGCTGTAATACTCGGCCTGCTATAACAAATAATATATATATATATATACTGATTATGACGTCGTCACCGCAGTCCCTTAGTCTGCTGTAGTTCTCTCTCATTTCCCTCATGATTTGCCGTAAGCTTGTACTAGCTATAGCATCCTCTCGAATACCAATTTCTTGCACCTCCCTTCATGGTCAAGATGTAATCCTTCTTCCGGAATACTTCTTGTTGGTGATGTTGAAGCACATGGGTCAGTGCAACCTCTTCTTCTGTGTATCCGTGTGCAGCAATGTGTATCACAGCCACGCCATCCTGTAGCCTTTCCTTGATCGCCTCTGGTGACCTGAGCTCATATTAATTAACGGTGTCACGCCCAGTAGCTCACTAATAATCTCGGCAATCTTTCTGCGCATGGCATAGATGGAAACTTTGTTTTCTCGCCTCTAAATATTACTGCTCTAACCTGGGGATTTCCAACAACCAGTGCGCCTGTCCTGCTGTGATAGTCTGCTGGGCACTCTTGCAAAGTCCCTAATGCTGTTAGCGAGGGAACAAGCCTAATGCGTTTCGTTTCCGAGAGAAATAATCCTGTCTTCGGATCTTGTAGGGCTGCAAATGGCAGCGTGTACAGAGATCCATCTGGAATTATGACAACCTCGTCCTTCGTAAGGCTGCGCTGTGCCGGAGCCACTAATCGATTAAATAATATATTGAGTGTATATGTGTGGTCCATTTACGCGAAGTTCAGAGTTCTGTTTATTACCCTGTTCTTATCGCTTCTTTCACAATGGGACAATGACGACTCCTCTGCAATATCCTTTTCATCATTTTTCGAAGTTTCAGGTAACATTCAAGCTAGAGCGGTTTTCAATTGAGTGTAGTAAAACCAAACGCAAACAACCCACAGCCAGCCAATCATAGAAGCGAGCAATCACAAGTAACTCATAAATGGCTTGCCTGTGAACCAATGACAAATCAAAGCAGAACCAAAACCAATTTGCGTTTGGTTTTACTTTGGATTCTGATTGGTTGGCCTTACTTTCTCAGCCAATAGGAGAGCTCAGTAAACGCAAAACCAAAACACTTCCGACACTCAATTGAAATCTGCTCTATCAGGCTGCAGCCACGAGTTTAATTTACGGTAGATTCAAATCATTTGTGCATATTCTTAAAATATAACGGGGTTTTGTGTGTTAAAGCCCAAACTGAGGCACCCACATCAGTGTGTGTCCAAAAGTACAGTTCGCTGGCCGGGATCCCTTGCCGGTTTTATATCTCAACCGGCTTCCAACTAAATTCATGACTATCTACCGATGTACTCACCATTGGTAGTCAAAATCTAAACATTCGGAAACCACGAGAAAAAACGAGATTCTGAGAAGTATTCCGCTTTTGTTTATCATCTACTGACGGTTATGTGTTGTTTCAGCAATTTGATCTGGTTCTTTTGATGTAGAAGTCCCGAGTAGAAACGTATAGAATCGTCTAATGGGCTTATTGGGGATTTAGATACCTCGAACTTTGAATCACAGCGTGGGTAATGGAAACTAGGAATAGAATGCGAGAGAACATCAGTTTTAGCCGACGTACTTACAGTACACACACTTGCGTCCTCTCGTGTACAATTCCCCACCCTGCCAACTTTACTTTGCTGGCAAATGCCATGCCCCACCCCCATCCCCTTGCTGTTATCAACAAGTCATCTGCTATGATATACATTCCCGGTAGACCTAGCAGGTTCTGGTCCAATTCCTGCTGGAAGTAATCTGCCGGGTGCGGGGCTAATTCCAAAGGGCATCATTTTCCAACGGTAGCATCCCCATGGTGTTAAATTTGAAATGTGGTGAGGAAGCTTGACTCCTCATCCAATTCTATTTGCAGAAATCGATCTTTGGGGTCAGCTTTAGTAAAGACTTTAACCTTTGTTAACTCTGGGATTGTGTCCTCGATTATCGGTAAAGAATAATGACTTAGCTTCTCTTCGGTGCTTCATTAAGGTGTGGTGGGTCTAAGCAAACTATAACTTTACCACTGCCTTAACTGCTGCAGT
Source organism: Actinernus sp. WN-2022 (assembly GCA_030867875.1). Taxonomy (NCBI): domain Eukaryota; kingdom Metazoa; phylum Cnidaria; class Anthozoa; order Actiniaria; family Actinernidae; genus Actinernus; species Actinernus sp. WN-2022. Next base: position 15,447,703 of record JAOWCC010000853.1, read on the forward strand.
CATGTTGGAGACCCATTCCGTAGGGTCAGTTTCACCTTGCATTGATTCTAACCGACCAAGCTCTGCCTTCAACTTTCCTTTGACTGCTATAGGTACTCTACGTGGTGGCCTAACTACAGGAGATACTGATCCACTTCTAAATGTATAGTTTCCCTTCTATCCGGCCTACCGGCCTAAACCATCAAATAAATCTGCTATTTATACTAGGCCGGCCACAACTTGTTCTTTGGTTAGTGATACCCCTTAATTTGGGTGGGTTGTGCAGGATCATCCACATCAACTTGCTGAATGTTATGATGTTGGACTACAAGTACTCCCATCTGCTGCATGTGATGCGCGAGCTCCAATTAGTGGTGTGTAAACTCCATTAACAACAACAAACTCTGCATTGTATTTTTTGTTTTTTGAGTACGTATGCGCTCTAGTAGTTCCTAGTACAGACATTCTAATCTTGCTATACATGGTCAGTTCCCTATCGGTCTTCTGAATCTCTGTGTTTTCTGGTATATATTTCTTTGGGATAACATTACATGAGTCTACTTGCATCTGGATTTGTTTCCCAGCTATCTCCACAGTATACTGTGAATCACTTACAGCATTGACATTATGAGCTTGCCCTGACTTGCTTCAGACCATGATACTAACAGTAAGTCCTCATCAGGCGACGTATCGCCTGCCACAGCCTTCACATTTGCACTCCTGATCGAGGCGACTAGATCTCCTTGTTTCAGCACGTTCGTCTGCCTCTTTTAATACTCCTAACCTTCTCAGCAAAGTGGTTTTTCTTCTTGCACTTCAAACATGTTTTACCAAAGGCGGGACACTTTTTCTTCTTCCGTTCGTGGTCTTTTCTACAGAATTTGCAATCTTGAACAGTATTGACCAATTTCCTATTCGCTTTTTTCCTTGCCTTGTCAATTCGATGGACCTGACTCGGTTCTCTTAGTTTGAGATTGCTTTCATTTGTGTTTTAGTAGCCTCTGCTGCTCTACGATTACACAGACTATCCGGTCACGTATAGACCTCATAATGCCGCCACCTAATTTGCATAAATTGGAAGATTAATGTGTACAGAGAAACTATTGCTACCACATGAAAGATCGTACCTAAATTAGTAATTGACCACAGTGTGAAAGCAATGTTTCAAATTGCTATCGAGTTATTGGCATTTTCAATGTTGGAGATACATGAAAGCGAGGCTGGAAGGCCCTACATGGTTTTCTCTAATTTCAAATCGCTGTAACTTTACAGCCTTTTATGCTACAACACTGGTATGCTCTTTCGCATGGCAAGGATGTTGTTTTTTCATATAATGAATATGTGGCTAAACTGTTAAAATACAGAGACCACGCCCTTATGAATGAGGTGTATAAGGTCATTTTACAGGTTCCTGCAGGAATTCGCATGTGTCTACTAGGGACCTCAGTGCTGTCGCGTGCATCAATGGACTCTCCTGGTTCTCGTACACGGGTGTTAAATTTGTACCTCTCGTAAATTACATTAGTTTTACCAGTATTTCTCTCCATTACTTCGTTTATGTCGTCCTTCTCCGCCTGTGATGTGAAGGGCAGGCCCGAGTGGATCTCCAGAGCTTTAGTTCCTATGCACGTTATGAACGTCGCGACTCTGAGTTTGAATCTTAAATTTGTTTGTCGAGGCCCGTGACCATTTCGTACGCCGTCCATACTTGCTTCCAGTTTTTCCAGTTTTTGGTTACAATGTAGGTTACCATTTACGTTCGTTGTAAACTGGCAGGTTGGCTCGACAAGTTTAACTGGTGGCGCGATCCCACTTGTGACACGATGTATTGTTATACTCTAGTTGGCATAATTAATAGATAGAACACAAGGCTTAGCGAACTAATCTTTACTAGTCTAATCTCAGGTTTGTACAGTACAAGACTCAGGTAGCACATGGCCTGTGTGAGATCTCATTGGTTCCTTAGGTCACGTGACAGCCGCGAAGCGAGCCAAAATTATATAAACCAGCACATTTTGTTTAATTCGCTGTCAAATTTAACGAAATTTTCATATGTTAATATTAAAATGAAATAACGTCTTTAGGATCAAACACGTTTGTATATGGACGTTATTGTGACGCCATAACGAACGACTCCTTTTAAGGTCAAATTCTGCGTTACCTATACGTTTGAAATAATGCATGTTATCACAACAACATAAATATGTGTTCTATTTTCTTTCGCTACGCTCAGCCAAATAGAAAGTATTTCTATTTTCTACATTAGAATAATGTTAACAACGTTTGGAGGGAGCCGCACAGCTGACAGCATCGTTTATTACATTAAGGTTACAGCAGTAATTGGTGTTATAACTAATAACAGTAGTCCAGTACAATAATAATAGTACAATTGCGAGCTAGATTTTAGATGGTGAATTGCCGGATACGAAAAACCGGGATAAAAACCCCCCAGTTGAGGAAAAACCCGGAAACGTATTCTCCAAACCAGTGCAAATTCACCTCTACCTCTGGAGTCTAAAGGTTTAAAGCATCCTATTAATATACTTTTAGGAACAATATTACCGCACAGCTGACGGCATCGTTTATTACAAGTTATTGCAATTGTATACGTACTGAGAGACAATTTTACTCAAGCTATAAAAAAGCTACAATATGTCAAGGAAAACTAAGGCCGCTGCTGAAATGCGACATCAAGTGGCATGAACACGTGAAGGAGTGGCATTTATAGAAATCCTAATTAATCCCAAGGGATAATGCAAAAACATGTATTCAACATGTAACAAAGAGAAAAATATTTCTATTTTCTTTCGCTACGCTCAGCCAAATAGAAAGTATTTCTATTTTCCACATTAGAATAATGTTAACAACGTTTGGAGGGAGCCGCACAGCTGACCTCAAGCAACAAAGTGTGGGAAGAAATTATGAATCTAAATGTCAATATGCAAAGAGACCAAGAGCTGTTGTTTGGCCGGTCTTCCTTACAATAGAGATCTTTCACGCTCTCAGTTTTCCAACCGCCATGCTTTTTAATTAGTCGGTCAGGAAGCTCGTTGTTAACCGCTGGGGAAAGAAAAGAAAATAATTACGTAAAAGTACCTGCACCAAAGAAAGGGGCCTTGTATGCCTATCATATAAGCTATACAAAAGCTAGCAACCTTCCGGGCCACACATGGAATGGAGTTACTATAGAGTAGGGCCACACAAGAGCCTCACGACATACTGCATGACAATCTTATGGCCACACTGCAAATCATACCCCATATAAGGTCCCAACAAGAAAACTCCCCCTCAAAGGGTGTTAATAGAAAATCGTACAATACAGGGTACATAACACGACGTGCCCCATAAAGTATACTAATCAGAAATCTTACCCTACAAGGTAATAAACACTCATACCCCACAAGGTACTAATCAGAAATCTTACCCTACAAGGTAAAAAACATGTACTGGGGAAAGAAAAGAAAATAAGTACATAAAAGTACGTGCACCTAAGAAAAGGGCCTTATATGTATATGTCTATATAAGCTATACGAAAGCTAACAACCTTCCGGGCCACACGTGGAATTGAGTTACTATAGAGTAGGGCCACACAAGAGCCTCACGACATACTGCATGACAATCTTATGGCCACACTGCAAATCATACCCCATATAAGGTCCCAACAAGAAAACTCCCCCTCAAAGGGTGTTAATAGAAAATCGTACAATACAGGGTACATAACACGACGTGCCCCATAAAGTATATAAATCAGAAATCTTACCCCACCAGGTAACGACAAACACTAATACCCCACAAGGTACTAATCAGAGACCTGACCCCATAAGGTAATAAATACTCGTACCCTACACATGGCGAACAATATCGTACATCATGGCCGCCGCGCATGCGTAGAATGCATTACACGTCGTTCCAAAATTAGTGAAAACAGTGAAGACAAGGCTTACCTTTTCGCAATTTTCCAATTTGCTGCTTTAATATTTATATTTCTTGAGGTCCACAAGTTTTAAATTCAGTTAACATGCCTGCTCCTGCCCTCGACTATGATTGCTAACAAGTTGTGGATGATTAAACCGGTTCCCGATGCTCTGCTAAAAAAACGACCCAAATTAGCTAGAGCCGCCATACATCTTCTGTTAAATACTGTAAAGGCCAGTCAGAAAGCTCAATCACAAAGACTTCCGAGTAGTTCATGTTTGAGGTCCACAAGTTTGAATCTGTTCTGCAGATACCAAAGTAGATTCTAACGCCAGAAAAACGAGTTGAAATACTTGCTTTAGTGGTTCCAAACGTCCAGTAAATAACTGCATTTTAACGCCAAAACTCTCCTTCCCAAACGTACAAAGTTTAAAGGGACAGACCCGACTCGTTCAGCTGTTACATTTCCCTTCGCGCAGGACGTTGAAAACAGCAGTTCGTCCGCCATTTTGACTGTCGATGTCCATGTAACCTCTCCTCATTCTACAAACACTCATCAACGGCTTTCTTTTTAAAAATAGATTTTCACGTACGCGCCCGCAATGACAACCGCTGACTGTACGAAATTGTTCGCCATGAAGGTACTAATCAGAAATCTTACCCTACAAGGTAATAAACACTCGTACCCCCACAAGGTACTAATCAGAAATCTTACCCTACCAGGTAATAAACACTCGTACCCCACGAGGTACTAATCAGAAATATTACCCTACAAGGTAATAAACACTCGTACCCCACAAGGTACTAATCAGAAATCTTACCCTACAAGGTAATAAATACTCGTACCCCACAAGGTACTAATCAGAAATCTTACCCTAAAAAGTAATAAACACTCTTACCCCACAAGGTACTAATCAGAAATCTTACCCTACAAGGTAATAAACACTCATACCCCACAAGGTACTAATCAGAAATCTTACCCTACAAGGTAAAAAACATGTACTGGGGAAAGAAAAGAAAATAAGTACATAAAAGTACGTGCACCTAAGAAAAGGGCCTTATATGTATATGTCTATATAAGCTATACGAAAGCTAACAACCTTCCGGGCCACACGTGGAATTGAGTTACTATAGAGTAGGGCCACACAAGAGCCTCACGACATACCGCATGATAATCACATAGCCACACGAGAGCTACTTCATGTACACCACAGATCTCTTACCAATAACAATGAGCCACACGAGAGCCCGATAATAAAATTAGGTAAGAGAAAACTACGGGGCCACAGGTAAGCCTCGGTGTAATAAAATACTACTGATAACAGGGCCACACGAGAGCCACAATATGCCATATGGTGACAAATACTTAGCCACACTAGAGCTTCAAGTCCAGTATAAATATATAGCAACGAAACGCGAGTAGCACAGGAGCACAATATAAGCTGTACTCGGTAATCTGTTCATTACAACTTTCTATACTGCAGACATTGTTACTCTAATTTCATGTGTATAAAGTATATGGTAATATTGGCATAAACACGTCACCCAAAAACGACAACAACTATAATAGTCACGAGACTTTAGAAAACGCCTGATGCATTGAGACAAACCACAAATTAACTTATCACAATTAGCTACTATTCCGGCGCGCGCTAGGTCGGAACGAATTGCAGCCGAGACCTGCAGAGTAGTAGAGTTGTCTTATACTCTTCACGAGCAATTCGAGCGCCAATCTAATCAAAATTTCAAGCATGTAACGCGGGCTCATTGTGTGAAGTAATTTATGCGTGCGCTATTATTTCATTCTTTCGCGCGAATATTTGCGTGGTCAATATCCGCCGGTCCTGCCGGCCGGTTAGTAGTTATATATCGAGTTTTTCTTTACGAAATAAAGGTAAATGTGTGATCTGTCAAACATTAAGTAGCTCTAGGTTCGTACATTTTATTATAACAACGTTTCCTGTCCAGCAGCTTTACTTGAAAAAGGAGCCCCTTGGCGATGTTTAGTTGTTTCAATCGCTCGGAAATAATCTTAGACTTCAGTCATTTTGTCGAATATCTCGGTCAGTAAAACGCAAATTGTAGGGCTAAGGTAACCGAGTTTTGGTGCAAGGAGAAGTGTACGGAACGCAGGTTGAGGAGATGGATCATCTTGCAATTGGTACCAGTATGTCGGCAGCAGTTGAAGTGGTCGTCATTAATTTATACCTCCAGAAAAAGTGGTGATTTTTAGTCTTGATGTATTTGTAGATCTGGTACAGTGGTTGTTATAAAACATGCACAGCATTATATATCTTGATTGTGTGGGGAAAGAAATGGTAAATATTCTTATTTAGTTATGATATTAAATCATGGGGATTAATATCCATTTCTTACCCCGACTCTTCATATTTTGTCTAAAGATACTCTTGGAGAAACATATCACAAACTGTTACACAAAAGCAATGAAAGGTTTGGAGTAGTTGTGTTTTTGGAAAAGAGAAATGATTTTATGAAAGCCTCAAAAATATTTCATTCAAAAGGTTCCATGAAAATTAATTGTAACTAAATTTTTGAGAATAACTGATATTAAAGAAGTTATTTCAAAGAGAGATGTAGCTATAAAATTTAACTGACTTTGAAAGAACTTCAGTTTAAATGACAAGGGTGCTTCCACTGATATATCCCAAATAACAGCCATCAACATTTGAGTTTACTAATTTGTGGTGACAAAGGCATTTACATCAACAAAACTTCTCCTACAGTTTAATAATACAAAGAAACATCAGTCTCTAAATAGAGCTATAAACTACTGGGAACTTTTGAAGGACTTCTAGTCCTATAATTAAACTTCCATGCCCCACTCCCTTGCCAGCAACTGCTAATTTCAGCAAAATTAGTACAAGAAAACCCTCAAGACCTGCAGAAATAAAACCAAAAACTACCTTAAATGCATCTAGATTCAAACAATAAAATTCAAAGACTTTTGTGCAAGTATTGAAAACAGATCTTGAGACCATAACAACACAATATGAATCAACTGAATATTTTTGTTGTCAGCAAATGCTGTTTTAGTGGAGACTAGCCCGTCTAATTGGTCTCACTTGGCCATTTTAATATCTTCAAGCTTTCAGATGTGCCTTAAGGTATACCTCATGCTCCTCTAATTATTAAAAAATATCAAAATAAGAATGTACTTGAACAAAAGCTTGAAACTCTAAAGGCAAGAACAAATGAAGTTTAAACAGACTCTTTTTCTTGTTGGAGATAAATGAGATGCACACTTTGATTAGCCACTATATAGTTGTTTCAAGGCTTATTAAAGTGATTTTTAATCCTGTTCACAGGGTCACATAGCTCTAATGGCCTAGGTCTAAATAATTGAATGCAGTTGGTGTATATATGCCACCATTCAAGAAAAAGAAGCTCAGATGTCACTATAAACTGCTCAGTAGCAGTAGCTTCACAGCAATCCCAGTGCCAAATCTGAAGAAAACAGAGGAAATGTTCCAAATACAGCAACTTAAGTCATCTTTTTAAGTGTAAACAAGCCAATGCTTCCTTTAAAAAAATGTGTATTGCTCAAAGAATAGCAAAATTTAAAAATACATACAAAGACTGTACTAAATGTTAAAGTAATTTTCATAAACCTGTGAAACAATTATTGCTTGTTAACATCTAATAGTCAAATATACACAAAAGAAAACAATAGAATTAGCATTTATAATAGCACTAAATATTCTAGTATCTGTTTCACAGGTTTATGAAAATCACTATAATACTCAGATATTGTTAAGAATACTCAATACTCGGATAAAACAATCTTTATAAAACCAATATAGCTGAATTTTGATTTGAATCTTTTCATTTTCATATCTTTTCATATCAACATACATGATATGTGCATGTAGCTTATTTTCATCATTACAATTTGTTTTATTGCCCAAGAGCATGCAGGTGTACCAATTGTGTTCATGCAGCGACTACCCTGCGAGCAGAGGTTTCTCATCTCTTTGCCTTTCCTGTTCGCCAAAAGAAAGGGAAAGGAGAGGAAAGGCAAAGAGATGAGAAACCTCTGCTCGCAGGGTAAGCGAAATCAAATCATAAAAAAATTGGCTGGCGGTCATTCTTTTTGTAAACTGACACGCCAAATAGTAAGAATTTGTTGTTTAGCTTTCAACAAAATTAAATGAATGAGACAGACAAAATAAATATTCAAACTATAAACTCAGCGCAGCTACCAAAATTAAGTAATATTTACAATGTCTGTGGCATAAATCGCGCGTGTAAAACTCATAAACACAAGCAAATGATAATTTGCATATTACAGAATTTAAAAGAAACGAACATGATATGGAGAGGGCCTCATACCTGTTCAGAAATGATGAAATATTCTGGTGTTAGCCATCAGCAACGATAATCCGACTACAACAATGTTGCCCAGTGTGTAAAGTAAAATATATTTTTACATATGTTAAAATGGTTCTCCTTACAGTTTTCCTTCCACAAAGCCACAATATAGTGACATTTATAGTACAATGCTAAAGTTGTTTTAACAAAATTCGGTCGAATTAAATTCCAGTGTGAAGCAGTCTCTAAAGAACGTTACCAAAACATAATAGCCTTCAGTTTTGTCTCGCAACTCTTCCTCAAGCTATCCATCGTATTGCCTATGAAATCGAAACACTTTCTAGCCAGCACGTCGAACTTGGATACTCCGTTGTATTTAAAACGCCAGAAAATGAAGTACCTTTCATCACAGAAGTTTTAATCCAGAAAAAGGTTATCTTCTCCATCAGATCAGAAAAGAGTCCCAACTTCACCTGATTCCTCTGAAGAATGGTGAGAGAATGCGAAATTCTGACAGTGGTTCTTCTTGTAGATCAGTTGTTATTCAAAAGTCAAAATATCCCTTGTTAGTTCATGTTAATTTCGACGTTAACCTTCGTGACAACTTTTCGTTGCAAATAACCAACTCAGTTAAGCCTATGAAGATCCGATAAATGTGGCTAAAGTAGGTTGAAAGTGTGATACAAACTTCGCCAGTGAAAGTTAACTTTCTCCTCCTTTTGATCGCGCACATGCGACGAACACAATCCAGACGTTGTCACGAACACTCTGCGAACAATTATATCCGCTGGGGGTGGTGATGGAATCGAATATCTAATGCGCATGCCTAAACACTAGACAAATTTCCAAAGGCCAGATTTATGGCGGGCTCACGTTGAAGATTAGTTTGTGAAGGAACCATGCTAGCGAATTGCTCGTGTCTTATCACTCTGAACGAGCATAAAACATTTAATAGCTAAATTGCATTAAACACAAACAACAGATCAGGGGCGGGCATTTCGTTTATTGACGCCCCACCTACGAGTGTTTATATAACACAACGCATAAATTTCTACCCCCTTGTGTACATTCCGTAACGTCATAAAATATATTTTTTCGCAAACAATAACATCATCTAAGTACAGAACAATATGAAAACCTAAGGAGCGCCAGTGCCTGACGAGCGGACGGAAAAGCTTAGTAAACAAAACGGAGCCGAATACAAACCGAATGGAATGACCGTGAAACAAAAATATATGTTGCGTGTTGATGTCAGGTGCCACTGAAAAACTAAATACTGCTGATGCCCGTCATGAATGTCGATATCCGGACTTCATGTCAATTTTAACCATTATCCCTGTGGGCAGGTGTACTGCAGAAAAACGCGCCAGTCCTCAAGGCGAAATTTAGCTTTAGGTATGCATTTCATTCACGTGTCTGAGGTCGAGGAAGAGTCTAGGTTTTCCCTCCGAATTAACGGAAACAGAAAACAGGTTGACAACGGTGAGCGGACTATTATTTTTGACAATAAACCCCAATTGGAGTAGTTCCCCAACTGCCCAGGACACAAAATCAGCGTGCGAATAGGCTGACGTCTGATTATTTCGAAGCACAATACCAGAAGGTAGATATTCGAAAGATATAACATAACCAGGACTGATAGTGTGAGCCTTGATACACCCTTTAACGATAGGGGTGGCTTTGTCCTGTTCATATTCGTACAAATTAACCTTAAATAACATAGTTGTGTCAAAGTGAGACTTATCTGTTAGTAACTCCTCAAATTCGTGTGATACACAGAGGTCACCTGAATCCGGGTAGGATGACGTAGAAGCTGTAGAACTTGAAACACTGGCCGGACCCTGGCTGATAAGAGGGGTTAGTTGCCTTGAAGAACGTATTTCCAACGGGAGCGGAGAGGCTTCGCGAAAGGCGTACAGGGCAATATTTCCACCAATGACCATGGGCACCGAAGAACCGGCAGGCACTTCTTGCTCTATCGCCATCCTGATATTGTCCTCCTGGTTGTGCCGACTGCGTCTAGAGCAGCGGGGTTCTCTTCGTAGTACTTAACAGCTTGTAGCCCAGCCGCCTTCTGAGGAGTACGCGATACGAATAATCCTGTTCTTCTCATTCAATAACTTAATAGCTTCTTCAACAGAACCGAGTGCATTCACAGAGTCGCTAGCTTCGAATAACGCTTGAGTCTTCTCAAGGGAAGCAACAACTTCTAATTTGAATTTAAAATTACGCTCGTTTCCACGGTGTGTGAATTTGAGCTCGGAGCCGTCTTTAAGACGTTTTGAAACGTCCAACGCTTCTTCAGCGGCTTGCTTAGTACAGATATAGTTAGCTTCTATATCAGACTTATGAGTTTCAAGTTTCTCGATAATGAAATCTTTAAAATCAACCAAATCCTGTTTGGTAAATGCTTCATCACTCATAACTCCAGAGAACGATGCTGAAATGCGACATCAAGTGGCATGAACACGTGAAGGAGTGGCATTTATAGAAATCCTAATTAATCCCAAGGGATAATGCAAAAACATGTATTCAACATGTAACAAAGAGAAAAATATTTTTTGATTACCACAATTTTAAAGCCTCTACGATAAATATATGCTGAGTTATTAAGAACTGAAGATTCCTGTGACGTCACATTTTCTTACGTCGTGAGTCTGACATCAGTCATGCTTTCTAAATTGAAGAAACATAAAAAGGCCACATTGCGGCTATTCGATGTACAGTAAGTACATTTCCTCTTTAAAACCCGAAAAATACTCGAATAGTTATTTTTAAAAGACGTTTAAAAAAATATATGACGTCATAATGACGTATCCTCTTTTTAAAGTCTTTCCTCTCAAAAAACAGTCGTGGGTATCGATTTACTCTTTTGATTACTATATTGTCGTAAACAAATATTTTAAACTCTAAAAGATGAATGAAGAAGTTATTTTGTAAATGGTTCTGTATTGAATATTTCTCGCCAAATTGTGGCGGGAAAATTACCAAAACGAAAAGGGCGATTGATTTTTACGGGTAGAAAGCAACGTCGTAGAGACATGGGGTTTTCACCAAAATGTTACCTATAGAAAACTGAAGGGATTCTTCTTAATTTGGTTGACATTAAAGTTCAGGAGGAAAAATGATAGCAAAAACAAAAATTCAAAACGGCTTAACCCCTCTGAACTTCATTTGCGCCAGTATTGCATCAAAAAATTCATCTAGTTGGGCGAAATTATATAAGATAGGTTCGTTTTTATTCCCTTTAACTATGTGCTACATACCAAACATTAAACCCTCTCATCTATGAATTACAAATATTCCCTACCCCGCCTCCATGGAAATGTATACTTCACTGTGATAGCAAACGTGTTCGGAACTAATTCATGAGAAAACTGGTCGGTTTGCAAGATTTCAAGTTTTGAAAATAACAACAAAATTAAAGTTAAATGGTTACCCAGGCCCCGCTTGGCCAAGTAAAAGGGCGATGCATTTTTGCGGTTAGAAATGAACGTCGTAGCGACATGGGGTTTTTACGGAGCCCTGTAAGGGCCATCCACAAACAGAAATTTTATGAAACAATATCGCGCGATACTGACTTATTATCGCGCGATACAGTGCTCCTATCGCGCGATAATTTATCGCGCGATACTGACTTATTATCGCGCGATACTGACTTATTATCGCGCGATACTGACTTATTATCGCGCGATAAAGTGTTATTTTAAAATACGTACATTACTTAGCTAGACAGCATGGCGGCGAACACGCTACGTGATAATGCTCTTCTCTTTTATATGTTTCTCTTACTTCCGACAACGAATTTGGCTTTACCTGAATATTTACGGGCGATTCAAAATGATATTGAAAATAACAGGGATGCATTAGTCGAGAAATACTTTAATCTAGGCTGGAATTATATGGAAATAACTTATCACGCCATCAAGATGAGTCTTCCCCAGCTTAAACGTGTTCTGAGAAGCAAGAATTTATGAAGGAGAAAGGACTACAGTAGTCCAGATGAAAATGGCAAAATCACCCAGAAAAAGGCTTGATGCCAGGAAAAAATTCTTACAGCAATAAGGGTCCTAAAAAATATCGGAGAAAAAAAACCGGTAATCCCCCCCCCCCCCCCATTCAACTCTGCAATAACAATAAATAAATAAATAAATAAGAACATAAACAGAGAAGTCTTGCTACAAATAAAGTTATTTTGAAAGTTTGTAATCGATTACATTCTTAATAACTCTAAATACATCTTCTGGAAGAAATGTTTAAAAAAAAATTATAATCCATGCAGCTCAGGAAAGCCTACATTTATTAAAACTTAACTTCTTTACGTAAACTGTCCCACACAGATGTCGGCAGCGTTTGTAAAATATAAAAGGCATTTAGTTTCTTCAACTTATCTTGTTGACGATAGAAGTAAGTAGTATTACAAGGTAGTTCAAATTTTATCTAAGTTCAAAAATTTTTTTGAACTAGGGAATTTTTGGGTGCAAAGTAAATCACGAATGAAAGCCGTACTGACATCCATAAGTTTATACAGTTACTGAGTTAGTCAAGTTTCGAACTATGAATAAATGCATGATTGAGTTCAACTGTAAAATATATGTCCTTTAACTTCAACTGCTCGTCAAAAGCTATTTTCATTTTGTTTAATGGTGTTTAATTCACCTTAAGAACTAAAAAAGCTACTTATAATCTTCGCTACACATTTATGAGTTTATGAGTTACATTATCGCGCGATAATAAAGCAGTATCGCGCGATAATGAGTCAGTATCGCGCGATAAATTATCGCGCGATAGTAGCACTTTATCGCGCGATAATAGGTCAGTATCGCGCGATATTGTTTCATAAAATTTGAGTTTGTGGATGGCCCTTACAGGGCTCCGTAGGTTTTCACCAAAATGTTACCCATAGAAAACTGCAGATGGTCCCTTTAGTTTGGTTGAAATGGACTTTCAAGTGGGATATAAGCGAAAACAAAATTTCAAAACGGTTTAGCCCCCCCCCCCCCCCCCCCTCCCCTGAGCTTCATTTGCGCGAGTATTAACCCAAAAATTAATCTAGTATTAATCTAATTAATTAATTAGTATTAATCTAGTTGGGCGAAATTAAATAAGATAATTTAATTCCATTAACTATATATGCGCTAGATACGGAACATTAATTAATTAATTAATTAATGATTGTATTATTTCTATGATTATCGTTAGGAACAAGTCGAAACCGCAAACGATAATTCGGTCTTAAATTCAGCACAGTCACGCAAAAATGTTGTCATTTTCGCGCCGTTCCTGGTGTACTCAGTCCAGTACTGTAGCCGACCGCTAGGCACGTCCAACCGTACTCGTAGTCCGAGGTCGCCATATCTTGAATTCGCTATTTAGGGTGGGTGACAAATACACCTTTCCAATTTTGCCCAAATTAAAAGTACCGTAGAATCCATGCATAATCCCCCCCGTCAATAACACCCCCTGAATGCGGGGACTATATTATATAATTATGGGATTCTACGAAATACGATTAAATAAGTTTCGATTGAGTGTTGAAAGTTTTCGGTGATTGCTTTGGTTTTGCGTTTACTAAGCTTTTCTATTGGCTGTGAAAATGTTTTGTAATCAGTCAGCGAATCAAATTCCAGAGGAAAACCAATCGTGGTTTTGGTTTTGGTCCGTCACGCCATCAATCCACGATTGCGTTTAGTTTTCCTCCTGATTGGTTGTTTTCTTATGCCAGGGAAACCAATCGGTACGTGATTGGTTCGTTGTAATTGCTTTGGTTTTGGGTTTACCACAGTCAATTGAAACCTGCTCTAAAGAAGTAAGTAGAGAAGTATGTGAATAAGTTACTAAATAAAGAAGTAAGTATGCCTCACTGGTTAGCTCAGTTGGTATAGCACGGTCTAGAGTGCGGGAGGTCAGGGGTTCGAATCCCGGCCGCGTCCTTGGGAGAGGGACGTATAAACCGTTGGCCTTGTCTCCTTTCTCTTCTAATCTATACGAGGGGGAAAGAACCTGTTGTGTTGAAAGAACCTGTTGTGTTGTTTCGAGAAAGAGTAGGGGATTGTCTCCCGACACAACAGCCTGGTATTCTGAGGTACTAACAATCACTCATGATTGTAAACTGCACGGCAGCACATTGCGCTTCAATAGCAGTACCTTGTGAAGCGCATTTGGATATTTAACAATTAGACCCGCAGCCCGAATGGGCTACCAGTCAATAGCCCACGAGGCGCTAACTAGTCGGACAGTAGAAAAGAATAGAAGGAAAGAAATTGAAGTTGAAAAATGTTGTTATTTCGTGAAAATGCGTGCGGTTTTTCTCTACCATGGGCTAGCACAAATAGACCTATAGTAGGGTAAGCCAATCAGAATGCCGGATTTGTAATAGTCCACTATTTGGTTTATACTAAATTAATATAGAATTTGCGCTATATGAATGAATACTTTTAAGTAAATAAGTGAAATATTATCAAATACAATAGAATAGGAAAGGAAAAACAATAAATAGACATACATTATACTAGGGACGACAATAAAGCTATTAAACGGGTGACCACAACAGCTTCCTTTATTATTCTAATTGATATCTATATGGTATAATGATGGATAGTACTAATTATTTACAAATAATAACAGTCGTATTCCATATTAAAGTGACATGTCATCTGATGTTCAGAAGATGGCAGTATAAATGGAAATAATCTTTTAGATTAACAAATGTTAGACATATTACAGGGGTCTATACCCTAGCTCATCAATAAGTCTTTTGGACACTTTTGAATGCCTTCTACAGAAGTTGGAGCAACAAAATCTTGAATTAAACATTCTAGGTGATATCAACTGCAATGGTCTTGCCACTCCCCATGATAACCAAACCAGCCGATTACTTGAAATATGTAATACCTTCCAATTCCACCAGCTTATTCAACAACCAACACGTGTAACAAATAACACAACTACTATTATAGATCTCTTTTTTACCAATGATATCTTCAAATTTTCTCACTATGGAACATCTAATATTGGAATTAGTGATCATAACCTTATATATGCCATAAGAAAGCTGCCATCTCTAAAATGTAGTCCCAAAATCGTGGAAACAAGGCAATATAAATTTTTTGATTGTAATAAATTTAAACAAGATCTTATGCTTATACCATGGGAACATGTTGAATATAATAATGACCCAAATTCAGCTTGGGAAGTTTGGAAGCAAATATTCCTTTCAGTCAGTAATCATCATGCCCCACTAAAGCGTAAAAGAGTGAGACCCAAGGCAGCTCTTTGGTTAACTACTGAGTTAAAGAAACTGATGTACAAAAGAGATAAGTTAAAGAAAGTAGCTAGCATACTGAAAACAGATGAAAGCTGCAAAATTAAG
Organism: Actinernus sp. WN-2022; assembly: GCA_030867875.1. Lineage (NCBI taxonomy): Eukaryota > Metazoa > Cnidaria > Anthozoa > Actiniaria > Actinernidae > Actinernus > Actinernus sp. WN-2022. Next base: position 15,463,298 of record JAOWCC010000853.1, read on the forward strand.
CAATGACATAAAATTGGCTAAAACAAATTACTATCATTCTTACTTTAAAAGAAAACTCTAAAAATATTAAACAAACATGGAAGGGTGTCAATACATTAATGGGTAATAATATACCAGCAACATTAATTAATAATATCGACTATAATGGCAAGAATCACACCTCAGCAAAGGAAATTTGTACAGCTCTAAACTCACACTTCACTTCACACTTCACTAGCCTCTGAAATTCAATCTTCTGAAAGTGACTTTGCAGATTATATTCCACAAATTAATCACTCCTTCAATATTAAAGATACCTCGATTAGTGAAGTGAGTAAACTATTAGAAGTGATGCCAATAAATAAAGCATGTGGGCTTGATGGCATCTCAACTAGGTTACTAAAAGATGCAGGCATTATAATTGTACCCTCATTAACTTATATAATCAATCTTTCAATTAGGACTGGAGTTTTCCCACAAGATTGGAAAATTGCCAAAGTGATTCCAATCTATAAGGATGACAAGAAGTCAGATCCTGGCAATTATAGACCGATATCTATCCTACCTGCTGTATCCAAACTGATTGAAAGAATAATATTTAATCAATTTTACAGTTATCTGACTGAACACAATCTACTTAATGAATCACAATCTGGATTTAGGCCATTGCACCCAACTTTAAGTGCCCTACTGGAAGCCACAAATGAATGGTATTCAAATATTGATCAGGGCCTTTTAAATGGAATTATATTTCTAGATTTGAAAAAGGCTTTTGACACCATGGATCATAAAATTATTTTCAAAAAGCTTGAGCTATATGGTGTCTGAAATTCTAGCCTAAACTGGTTCATATCATATTTAACAGATCGAAACCAAAAAACATTTGTCAATGGTGTTCTCTCTGATGGCTGTTCTATTAAATGTGGGATTCCTCAAGGCTCGATTCTTGGACCTCTTCTCTTCATAACTTATATTAAAGTGCCTCTGAAGCTTATTTTTTTATTTTAGATATCAATTCTACATCAAGCGAATAGTAGAATGGTAAAATATATCTTGCTTTGAATGCTGTGCCGCTGAGTTAAGGACGTTTTAATATCCAAAATGCTAATTACATGACGTCAGGGGAGGCATCAATTATTATACAATTTTTTTCGTTACAATTAAACATTTTTTTTAAATTATCAGTGTTATACCATGCAAACAACTTGCAACTTTAATGTTTAAAATACTAAACGGGACCTCACCAGACTATTTGCATAAACTATTTGCAAATTCAAACACTGTACACACCCATAGTTTAAGAAATTCAGCACACAATATTTTCATAAAACGTCCACAGACTGAAGCTGGTAAACACAGCTTTCAGTATCAGGGGGCCATTCTCTGGAATAGCTTACCAGCTGCAGCCAAAAACCAGACAGACCTATACACTTTTAAGAGGTACTTAGGTCTGTAAATAAATTTAATGATTATATCAATTAGCAATTAGAACATTTTTATATCTTAGTTTTAGCTTTTATATTTTTACTCATTGTTGTAATTTTTACCTTTATGCATGGCTCCCTGGGAGAGCATGTAACATGAAGAGACTCCGTGTTTAAATAAAGACTATGTATGTAACTATGCATGTACTTGCTTTAATTAGACTCCTCATCAATACATCTTGTACTTATGTAATTTTACAATTCTGCACTGCATTGTAATTGATGAAATAAATATTATGATGATGATGATGAAGATAATGATTAAGGCATTTCCCTGCAACTGACAAATACTCTCTTCGAGATCTACTCATCCTTCCAATGAAGTCAATTGAACAAAGCAAACATCGGATTTCCTCTCCATCTCAGTCCCAACTCTAGTTTGGCTCAACAGCATTATGACCAAAACCTAACTGACGTTTTAGCTCTTGACGAAATGATACCATTCTAAAAGAAAATAACAGAGGATTAAGACACGAGTTAATCACAAGGCAAATTGGAATCATGCCACTCCATATCACGGTTTTGTTTATCCGGGAAATGCTGTTGAACTGGCGAACAACATGTCCCACCAGTATTGGAGTCAGAAAGAAGGTTATGTTGCTGAAAACAACGGCGGCTACCTTCCAGGCAAGTTGTCCTTCTCTCTGAAGACCTGTATTTTGAGTTGTTTTTCTGACATTATAATAAATGTGACAGTATAGAATAGACGAGATGATGTACAGGGAAATTCCAACACCTCCAACGTATACCATGATGTCAGTACCATTAGAATATTGTTTGACTGGAATACATATGTCATTCGGGCCGTTTGATAAGCTATCTGACGTGAAAGGTAATATAGCACACGTAATGGCGCAACACCAAATGAAGACGGTACATAGACTGGCATGCCTTGAAGTCACACGCCGGTTTGGCTTCATACAATGAACAACTGCTAGATATCTCTCAATAGTAACTAGAAATGATAAACATACACTTGCAAACTGTCCCGTAAGAAAGAAAGGACCAAACACGGAGCAAAATGTTTTCAGTATATAGCAGTATTTTTTGTATGCTGTAGATATTTTTGTTAAAACAATGATAAGGATGCCCACTGAAGATAACAAGTCAGCAAGTGACATTTGTGAAATAAGGAATTGAGGAACTTTCTTTCTCAACTGTCTACTTTTTGCTGTTGTTATGATAACAGTTAGGTTGAGGGAAATGGCTACAATGGCACATGGAATGACTACTACAAGTACGTCAGCACTTCTTGTGTGACAAAGGTTTACATATGAAACAGTGTACGCGCTACTAACAGGGCAGTTTTCGCAATATTTTTGCCAGATATTGATTTTGCTGAAATGGTAAACTATTTTGCAAATTCCATAAAATCCTTCAAGTTCTTCGTAATAACGTGCATTAAGGATCACCTCAAAAACTTCGCACGCAGATGCTCGTGTTACTTTAACTTCGTTTTGTGTGAAATTCCATCTTTGATATTCAAAGATGTCATAATCAAAGTCATTTCCTACAAATAAACATTCAACTTCATAAAAATGTGGTGGTAACACAGCAACAGGTCCGTTAATAACTCCCCTTAAAAGAACAAGTCTCGGTAGATTTAGGATGTGTTGGTCTGGAATCCACTGCGTGTTATCCGTGACGTCGAGTACAGTCAAGGCAGGTAACTGATTGAAGACGTCAGTCGTGTCCCAGTTGACCAACCGGTTAGAGGTGAGATTTCTGTTTAATCAGAAGAAAATACAAGTTTAGGATTTAATAACTCAGAACCTGAACCATTAACTCATAAAAAATATTTGAATTTCTTGCGCGCCGCTATCAAGGATTTGATAACGGAACTGTCACACAACAAATAAACTTTTTTTTAACCCAATGAAAACATAATGATAGAGTGCAGGAAAATAGATTGATCTTTATTGAGATGCTGGCCGCCATAAGGAATTTTTATGGAAGAGTTAAATACCGAGAACCGAGGCTTTTAGCCAGATACATCCCGAGGGGGCGTACTGAGTTATTTCATACTTGACAAGGTTTTCGCAAAATTTTCATTGATGTAGCTCTTTTTAGGTGGATTTTGGGCGAGTACCAAGACGGAAAAAGGGTTCTAAATCATTATAGGGATATTTAATAAGTTTGGCTGAAGCCAAGGTGAATGAAATCCTTGGAGAACATAATAAGCTAGAAACAACAAAATATCGTTGAACTGTATTGAATTGCTCATTATAAATGCAAGGGATGTATGAGAAAAGTTCCCGGGATGTATCTGGATACAACCCAGGAACTTTTTTCATACATCCCTTGCATTTATAATGGAGTATGTATGGAAAATAAAGCCTCATTAAGAACAAAGAAAACCGTGTCAAGTATTAAATAATGTAAAATAATGCTTTTCAGCTGAAGTTGGTTTAGTCAGTTATTTTATGATTGACACCGTTTATTTGTTGTTTTGTTGTTCATAATGCTTTATTTAACATACATACAGGTACCGGGAGGGATTTGATATTCAGCAAGGAAGAGTGTGGCCGATGTATGGGGCCGAAACATCCTGGGATGTAATACAGATACATACCTGGAACGTACCTCGTGCATCCTTCAATTTATAAAGAACAATGGAATTCAATTCATCAGCCACACTCAGTTCCTTGCTGAATATGAAATTCCTCCTAGCAAAACATTCTTAAACGTAACATTAGAGAAGCCAGTCCTATAAGCTTCAACTCTTTATTATATACCAACCATAGCTAATAAAATGAAAAGGTAAAGTTATACTTTGAAGCCACTAGACTAGGTTTCCATCCGTGGGGGCATGCATGAGTGCGCATGCGCGATCCTTTCCCCACTCACGGCTGGGCGCGCGAGGTTAGTCATTATTGGATTTAGCCAATCACAAACGTGCCACTGAAATCCTGTCGCTGAATACATTTGTAACAACAACAACCTTTATTTAAGTACCTACAATTACAAGTGATAATGAAAGGAAAACAATAGTATGTAACATATATAAAGCTACCATGTCACCTAAAATAACCAGTGGAGCTAATATCTTGCTTGAAAACATCTATAAATTCAAGATGTAACTCTTTGCCCATAAATTTAAGAACAACAAAAATCGTATTCCATCTGTGTTTTCCGATACTCTTATATCAGCATTAGAATCCATTCCCATAATACTAGGTATGCTGCAAAGCAAAATTTCTACAGTTTGTGCGAACAATATACCAGCTAGTTCGATTCTAGCTCCTCGTAGTGCCTCATTGGCCTCCAGTCTAACTAAGGATTGCGTTTAGCTCTTCCTCGGCGATGACACTTCTTGGAACATCTTGCCAAGTTATTGTCTACTTCTGATTCCTTGTCACTCTGTAACTTTTCGAGACACTTGTGAGCCCTAGTGGCAACCTACGAGACCTTCGATTCGTTTCTGATAATGAACCATTTCCACAACAGAGCTGTTCGATAGGGAGTAGGTTGAACGTACTTTTCTGTTGCATCAAATACCAACTTGCTCATAAGTTCGCCATGTTTACTGTGTTGACTCCCAGCCCATTTCTAGTTTTCCTTCTCTCTGACGTCCTGCATGCTATGCTGTGTTTCTGACATTATAGTAAATGTGAGAGTACAGAATAAACGAGATGAGGTACAGAAGAACTCCAAGACTTCCATTATATTGCAAGATATCAGTACCATTATATAGTTTTAGTGATAGTAAGAGCGCGGTTTTCAGTTGAGTGTAGTAAAACCAAAACCAAAGTAACTACATAGCCAATCACAGGAGCAAGTGAAACAAAATGAGCCAATCACGAACTAAAGTAATTCACGATTGGTTTTACTTGAGCCAACCACAAAGTAAACGCAGTCGTCAATGCTGTCTCTAAAACAAAACCTGATTGCTTGATTGCGTTTGGTTTTAGTTTGGAACTTGATTGGGTGATAACTGGAAAACATTTCAAACGCAAAACCAAAGCAATCATGCACTTGTTGCTTTCGACACTCAATCCAAAACCGCTCTGTATACACATAGTATTTGGGCCATCTGACAAACGTTCTGACGTGTAAGGTAATATACTTTAGCACACGTAATTACACAAGATCAAATAAAGACGATACATCCGGGCGAGCCTTGACGTAGCACGCCGGTTTGGCTTCATACAATGAACAACTGCTAGATATCTCTCGATAGTAACTAGAAATGATAAATATACACTTGCAAACTGTTCCATAATAAACAAAGGTCCAAACACGGATGTTTTAGATATCGAAAGGAGCCTTTGTAAGTCATATATATTCTTGTTAAAACAATGGTTAGAATAGACACTGAGGAAGAAAAGTCAGCAACTGAGTGACAAAATGCTCTCTTAACTCACTGTCTACTTCTTGCTGTTCAGTTATATGATTACAGTTAGGTTGAGGAATATTGCTACAATAGCAAATGGGATTATTGCTTTAACAACATCATTAATTACTCCCCAGCACATGTTCTTGTATGTTAAAGAATTACTGGCGAATGTGTCAACACATTCTGGCCTGGTGTTGTCTGGGTTCAGGATGTTTTAGGCATCAGGATTTTTTTCCCCAAAAGGGGGCAATCAGGGTTTTGGAGCTCCAAAACTCCACAACTGGGTCAAACAGGGTCAGGGTTTGAGCCTCTTGGCCTCACATACATACCCATTTATCATGTAAGTACCCCCCACCCCCCCACCCCACCCACCCCCCCCCCCCCGGACTTTCCCAATTGCAACTGTTGCGCAAATTCCATAAAATCCTTCATGTTTTCTGTAAAGACGTGAATTTAATGTCACCTCGATGTAGTTACAGTTAGACTTGTGTATTACTTTAACCTCATTTTGGGTAAAGGTCAATCTGTGATATTTCTAGGTGACATAATCATAATAGTGATTCCTGACAAACGAACAAAAAACTTCATAAAAATGCCAAACACAAAAAAAGGTCTGTCAATGACTCCCCTTAAAAGAACAAGTCTCGGTAGGTTTAGGACGTGTTGGTCTGGAATCCACTGCGTCAGTGTTACCCATGACGTCAGTCGTGTCCCAGTACATCAGGTTGTTATGACTAACTTTCTGGTTAAACATCAATTTGAAACATAGTTGCTGGTAAATATACGAGATTTCTGTTGATTTATTAACTCTTACATGCCCTGAAACATTACTGATCGGCTCTTTTTCGAATTAAAATTCACGGTCTTTGTTTTTGACTGGACCAATTACTACCGATAAGTGCCATTGTTAAGGTCAAATTATTAGTTTAAGTAAATACTTACAGGTGTTGTAGTTTCCTGAGACCAGAAAAACCATGTCGTGAGATATTCCTAAGGCGACCACTTGCAAGAGACCTAGCGAATTAGATGAATTTAATCACTAGTAGAAAGGGGAAAGCTACTGTTCGTATCCTTCTGACATTGCAATATGATAGCTAAAGAAATTAAAGAATAGGAGATTATGCAGCCAGATGAACGTACTTGGATCGGAAATAATGTGGAATTATTTGCATTTTACATCAATATGAAGAAATGGCGAAATCGTCTCTCGCTACTCGATTCTTGTCGAAAACAAAATAACAAAACGTCGTATGAAACACGTGTCATTTCGCTATATGAAATCAATGTACTTCATATCAAGATAGTAAGGCGTATCCATTTTTGCAAGGAATGCTTCTTTTGTGTGTGTGTTTTTTCAGACCCTTATAACCCGGGGGGGGGGGGGTACTCCACTATATAAGGTATGCGGGTATGTGCCGCGCTATAGGGTATGGTTTTCGAGCTTCGCGGTCTGGGATAGGGTATCTAATTTTTCCTTTTATAATTTGGTCTGGGATAGGGTATCTAATGTGTCCTTTTGGTCTGGGATAGGGTATCTAATTTGTCCTTTTGGTCTGGGATAGGGTATCTAATTTGTCCTTTTGGTCTGGGTAGGGTATCAAATTTGTCCTTTTGGTCTGGGATAGGGTATCTAATTTGTCCTTTTGGTCTGGGATAGGGTTTATAATTTGTCCTTTCGGTCTGGGATAGGGTATCTAATTTGTCCTTTAGGTCTGGGATAGGGTATATATCTAATTTGTCCTTTTGGTATGGGATATCCTTTCTCTATACGAGAGGACGTGAAAGAACCCGTTGTGTTATTTCGAGAAAGAGCAGGAGATTTTCTCCCGACACAACAGCCTGGTATTCTGAGGTACTAACAATCACTCATGATATAAACTGCACGGAAGCACATTGCGCCACAATAGCAGTCCGTATCACAAAAATAACCTTGTGAAATGCATTTGAATATATTCATATATAATTTGCGCTATATAAATGAAAACCTTTACATTTACCGCTCGAAATGAGCCACAGTATTGGCTAACCAAACAATACAAAACACTCTAACCCCAAAAACGATTGGTACAAAACCAATAGAGCTACAGTATAATTGTCCAATCAGAATACATATCTACTCACAAATAAAGTAGGTTAGTGTAGTTTAGGAAGGTGTCATCAGATAGAAACGTAGATCCAGGCGAGGAAACGGAACTACAGGGATTAAGGAAAAGATCGACATCAAAGACAGCAAATATCTCGGGAGGGAGGGGGGACTCGCCTACTGACCTGATAGGGGTGATCGTCCGTGACCCTAAAAATAAACTCTAAAAGGGACCCAAACATTTAAATAATAAATGGTAGATTTTTTTATTTTGAATCCTGAAAGGGACCACTAAGCATTAAGCAGCATGTCTGTAATCTCCTTTATCTGTAATCTCCTTGCAAATAAACAGACAACACCCTAAAAGGTACCGCGTTTTGTCAGGAGCCATTACTAGGAGCGTCCATCTCCCATACTCAGTCTGCGAGTCAGCGTATGACCGGATTGAGCTATATTTAGAACAGATCCCACGGGAGTTCACGTGCCCACACTTTGGGAATCCAATCAAACCATAGTCAGAACAATGCAGCGTTAGTAAAATCACCTCAAAGAACAATAGATCATTCTTAATCTCGATAATTACGGCAAGCATATGCACGATCGCAGCAGAATCAGAAGGCAGTTACCCGGGAAACATGTTCTAAAAATAGCTCAAACCGGTCATACGCTGATTCACGGGTACAGTATATATGGACGCTCCTGGTAATGGGCTCCTGGTTTTGTTACGTAATTGCCTTCAGTGATTTGACTCAATCGTTTCTCAACAGCTGTAGCAATCTCTGGAAATAATTCATCTTTCTCAAATCCATCACGTATCCCATAACAATCGCGCTTTTTAAAGAGTATGATCATGAGCTGTCACCGATGACTAAACTCATTTCTATAAGTTCTGTTGTCCATGTTCTAAACCTGTGGTTGGCCCGACCAATCAGAGGCGAGTTCGAGACGGACTCTCACAACACGGTCTAACAGTAACACTTGCCAGGGGTATTTTTCTGGGAGAGTAACGAATCGACAATACAAATCTCCTAGGTTTCCGAGGATGAAAATAGCCAAGCATATTGCCAGATTTTCCACTTCAAATAAGTGGAAGTATAGGTGTCTGTTTTTAACACTTACAGCTTTAGAACAGCGTCAGGCTTCAGAATGTATTGCTCAAGGTCCATCAGATGTCTGACGTGACACCTGGCTGTTACATTACTCGACGTGTGACGTATGCAGCTACATCCCTGGTCACCACTAACTGCGCATGCGTCCAGATCTTGTGACACGTGATCACCAGAAGATGTCAGTTCGATTGACAACAAAAGTGCGCAGGCGTAAAAAAGAGAAGCGGACGACGGTGTCTATTAGCAGGAAAAACATAATATAAGAATTTTGAATTTACATTAAAAGTCCAGTTTCAATCAATCAATAGTTTATTTATCCACGTTATCGTCCAAGAGCTATACAACTCGGACAATCCGCGCACATGGAAGTCAGTTTGTGTAAAATGTAACCCTGTCCGTAGCCTACTCAGTCCTTTAACTTGTTGTTTTTAGTCACCTTGTGGTTGTGCTTTCTTTGACTATTATTAATTTAATTTAACGTCATGGGCCCGCAGTAATTGGCTTTAGCTGTTGCGGTCACCCTGCCTTTTATCATTTTATTTCTACATCATTGTAATTTGTTAAAACTATCGTTCGTGGTATCATTCCTCATATGTATTTTTCCTTCAGGCGAAGCTCAATAAATAAATAAATAAAATACGAACGTGCATTCTTAACTAATACTTATAAATATTCTACATTTAAGTAATACAATATTTAAGTCTAATTGTATTTTAAGAAATCTAGAGATTTAGAAATTTACAATAAGGTAATGTTATACAATAAGGTAGTATGTTGTAATTAATTATGTTAGATATCTAATATAAAGCTAAAACGCGAAAGAGCAATAAAACTTCATTACATACGTGTAAGTACAAGATACTTATATAAGTACTCTTAAAAATACATACTATAGGTACAAGATACTTAGGTAAAAAGTCCTATATGTCAGTTAACAGGCTAAAGTGCGATATTACTAAGATTCATTTTAAAGTCGTTTAAATTGTCCGTCTGGCGAACACTAGTAAGAAGATTGTTCCAGAGCTGCGAGAGGACATCACGCGTTTAGTCATCACAAGGCTGAGATGTTATTGGCGTCAGTGTTGTGGCTGTTATGTGAATGCTTTATTGTTCGTGCACATTTCTTTTATTCTATAAGCGTATGAAAATTAAAATTCGCCGTTCTTCGAATGTCGGGCATGGCATTAGTTGTTTCTTTCTGGCACGCTTCTGGTATGCTTGCCTTTAGAAACCACGACAAATTCGTGGCTGGACACTTGCACTCTTACCTTTAATTTGGCAATATATTGCTGACTACGCCGAGCCGGTAACCGCCCGTGCGACAGCTTTCTTTCTTCTATCCCCACAGGGGTCTCGTGGGTTGGTTCTCGCATCCTCCGCAGGAGCATTCTCGAGTGAATGAGTCCTTCTCACGGACTTATGGGTTTTTAGGCTCTAAGTCCATCTAGCCCATTTGTGTTATTTCTCTAGCAGTCGCTACTATTTCTTACATGAACTATGTAACAAACATAGCCGTCAATGTGTTTTCTATTCACTGCTTTTTGTTTCGCTAAGTGTTATAGAGGCGCCCCCCACCCCCCGGTTACCGACTTTTGGTCGCTATGTCGGCTGCCTTACTTGTCAGTACGTCATTGACCACACCTTCCGCTACTGCCAGTATTGTGGTTACGCCAGTAACACCGTCCCATTTGATTCGCCTCCTCCGGTTATCTTCTCGCTCGCCGCGTTAGACGAATGGATCGTAACGTTGCAAAATATCTCGCAGTCCTCGCCGTACTCGAGGCACATGCAATAACTCGATTAAGAAGGGATTGGAAAGCTTCTAATCTCGTACTCCTTACCTGGTAGTTACACGATCTTTGATGCCACTCCTCACGACGTTTGCCGCTTCCTCGTTTTCATAGATTTAAAGGGCAAAACAATATTGGGTGTCCATTATTGGGCCTTAAGGGCGCCTCCACATGTGGATGCCCTTTGCGTTTATCTTATAACACCGCGACTCCTACCGATTGGCATGCTGCGATATCGATATTTAATGATGTGGGACGTGAGGGAGAGTGTAGTCGTGCTCTTTTAGTTGGTAACCTTGCGTCAGATGCTATGGTTAAGCAATACCTCAAGGCGGTAACGGCTGAAAAGCTGCAAGCTAGGATAATTAACCCCAAAGCAGGCTACGCCTCTTTTCTTTGTTAAAGTGCCAATGAAACGAAAACATTGATCCCGTTTTTATTTTATTTTACTAAATTCTAGGCTTCCCTTAGCCATTTTGTGCAATTAAAAATAAATTTGGATAGCGCGAACATAATTATTTTCGTATCAAAGTCGGGCGGAATTGTAAAAAATCAGGCGCCAATTTTTATGCCGTTACAGATATGCTAATCAAATACGTGACGTCACTAGGTCTGCGCATTTATATTCGTCCCATAAATACTACAAAATAAGTGCATTTTTGGGCCAGTTTTCAATTTAAATATGTCTTACTTTGAGAAACCTTGACAATGGCCATAATGTTTCTAATAGAATCCTTGCAGTCAGCCATATTTTAAATTGGTGAATATAAATGTAGGACCTAGTGATGACTTATTAGCGTATCTTTAACCTAACCCTAACCTTTCCAGATACTTGGAAAAGCGCATGCTAAACCCTTGACTCATGCCAACCGAGTTATTCATCACGGCCAGAGATAAGGCATTCTGTAGGACTCTCTTCTTCGGTGGCGACCATGGCGATGAGTTGGGTCAGATTAAAACCCCTGAAGTCGCACGATGATGCCCTTCTGTTCCACCATGTTTGGGAAAGACCCTTCTAGATGGGGCATCGAATTTGTTTGGCCTCAGGCGTCACCCTAACCTTTCTCTTTGCCCTGTTCTCTCCATTGAGAATTATGTGGCTGTATCGTGCGAGATAGGGATAGATCTACGCAGCGGCAGCTAATCTCCGTGGTAACGTCATTGACAAGCCTTTTTTCGGCAACCCAGTTAGGCAATCTCTTGCATTCCGGGACTGCAATAGCCTCCCCCGCAATCGTTTTTTTGGGCTCGTACCCCAACTAGTTCCTCTAAATACTAGAGTTGGTCTGCGTCGGCGGGGAAGATAAACACTGGTATAATCAACGTAACTAAAGTCGATTGAGGTATGGGGAGGGGGTTAGGACTACAAGCGACCGCCTGATTCCCATGAGTACGGAATGATATCGGTGACAATAGGATATTATAGATGCACTATTATAAATATCAGTTTGCTGCCAGAATTCTATCTCTATCCTATCTCTTTGAAGCAAAATTTATATACATGAAAGGAAGGCGGTTTGCAAGTGTGGGCCGGGACATCCCCCGGTATATTACTCTAATAAGTTACAGGGTCTACTGTTTTACTTCACGGAATAGGTGTCGTAACTGGAGACCTAAAGATACTTTTTCACTTGTTTACAATTAGTGGATTTAATTCCTCTTTTACCCAAACCTCACATTTGTCCTAAGGCATATTCAAAGTAGTTTGTCTCGATTGCTTGATTGCATTCCCATATATACTTATACCACATATTCACCTATTCCCGGGCACAGCTTAAACTGCTAAAACTTCATGATATAATTACTTTTTATACTGTATCCTTTATGCACCAGTATTCTATGGCCAATCTTCTTAACGTTTTTGACACTTTCTTTTAGGCTACTAGCAGTAAGCATAAGTACAGGACTCGCCTTGCATCTAAATCCACCTTCTCCTTTCCAAAGATTCGTACAAATTATGGAAAATGTAATATAAGATATTTTGGCCCCAAAGTTTGGAACAATGTTGATGAATCTATAAAATCTTTGAGCTTTCGCTGCTTCAAGCGAAAGTTTAAAGACAAACTTCTAAATCTTTATTAATAATCTAAATAACTGTTTTGACCTACATCCTGCTTACTAATAGTTGACTTTTCGAATACTTTGTTTGTTAGTGTGTATATTGTGTGTTGCATATGTATTTATTATCACCTTAATTAGTTATTCAATGTATTTAATGCTGTGTGCTTGCTGATTTTTCGCCTTTTTCTGACTTGTAAAATCTATAACCTTAGAAATTTACAAACTGACTTAGCACTTCCAATGCCGAAAACTAATTTCGTCAAGCCTAGCTTTAAGTAGAGTGGTGCCGTGTTCTGGGATAATCTTCCGGAAGCGACTAAAAATGCTAGTACGCGTCGAAAATTTAAAAGCAAAGTTGCTTTATTACCTGATGCTGAGTTACGCTGACTACTGTTTTTAAAGGCTTTGCATAGTTTGAAAGCCCTCATTTTTTATACAATTGCAAAATGAATTTACAATTTGTATTTTTATTGTAAACATATAGAATCTGTTTTCATACGCCCCATTTGGAAACCAGCCTTCTACTTGTAAATTTGAAGTTGAGAGTTGTAATGGCTCAGCGTATCAAAATAAAACCTTATGTATGTATGTTACTTCTACTCCATTTCACCAGAATCAGGAGCCCATTACCAGGAGCGTCCATCTCCCATACTATATCTTAGTTCATTACCAGGAGCGTCCATCTCCCATACTATATCTTAGTTCATTACCAGGAGCGTTCATCTCCCATACTATATCTTTGAGTTGGTGTATTTACACCTTGGGCTATTTATAGAACTAGGTTTCCTTGTTTTACAGACAATGTACCTTCTTGTGAACACTGAACGTATGAATGAACGATACAGGCTATTATTATACATTTTATTCACATCTCGATTCTCATTTGCTGAGAACACTCAAATAATCAGTCTCGATTGCTAGCTATAGCACTAAGTGCGCATGCGTATCTGCTAGCAGATAATAGTATTACCGTATATCCTCGATTAAGCGCCCACCCTCGTTTAAGCGCCCCCCTCGATTAAGCGCCTCCCTTGGCAACAAAATTTGAAATAAGCGCCCTCCTCGATTAAGCGCCCCCCCCCCCCCCCCCCCCCTCCCCTCCCCCAATAAATATGGCACAGTAAGAGAGATGGCATACAACTTGCGTTTTATTACAAAGTTACGGCATGTTCCTATATGTAGTACCGTATTAAAGTTATGTTTGGCTGATAAGGGAAATTATTTTATTTTCTTCCAACTCACAGTCGGTGATTATTAAGTCCATGTGCTTGCATAGCTCTTGTACCCGAAGCAGCTCGTTCTTCAGCCTTCTTCCCATTTCAAAGCTTTGGGTAAATGCTGTGAAACAGCCGGGGACGACAAGACCAATTTCCAGTTTCCGTGAGCCATTAAGCGCCCCCCCTAGATTAAGCGCCCCCCTTGGCAACAAAATTTGAAATAAGCGCCCAGGGCGCTTATTCGAGGAAATACGGTATCTGCACTTAGCGCTCGATGATAAGCAAATACGACAATTTTACGCAAGAAAGCAGGGCAATTATTTCGTTATTTTAAGTGCTCAGCTATGTTTCTAGCCATTCTTTCTCCTAATTAAATGCAATTTTTAGCTCGAATAAGAAAGAAAACATCTTGAATTATAAATTCAATCCTAAACAAACCAACTTTTATACGGCGTTTCATTTAGCTTCGCTTTCGATAGCTTTTTGTTCTGCTAAAACCTGAGCTTAAAATGTATAATAAAACAATTATTGAATTCGGTTTTCGCATGATAGCGAAAATTATGAAGACCTCGGTCTGTGTTATCAGCCTCAGCCTTCGGCAGATAAGACAGACCTCTGATAATTTTCGCAATCATGCTCAATCCCATCCAATAATTGCTTATTATCTTCACCGTTATCGTTCTTCTTTCGAACAAAGAAAGAAGTATTCGTGGAAAAATATTTTGGAAACACATTTATTCGTGGAGAAAAAAAATATAATAATACGCTGTAAATACGCTGAGTTACCTAATGATAGTACATATGGATGCTTCTGGTAATGGGCTCTTGCCAGAACTGAGTGTCGCGCGAGATAAATTTGAAGGAAAATTGTAAGTGTCAATGATGATGGGCATTTAGTAAAATTTATAAAAAGGGGAATTCGGGACCTTGGCATTATCGCATCCACAATACAAAAGACGGAAAATATGAAGTCAATAATGTCATTATATATTCTGAAACAATTTGTCAAGTGGGGATGAGGAAGGCGAGTGATTATCATAATAATGAGAAAAGAGGAAGCAGGCTGCAATGTTAATCAATCAAGCAGCAATCATTTATTTCTACACATAACGCCTAGGAGTGGAAAACTCGTTAAAACGCGCACGTGTTCATATTGTAAGGATGACAAATATGATAAATCTTCTATAAAATATTAATACTAGTTAAAATTTGCATACTAAGTACATCGAATATATAAAACAAATACGAGAAATCTACTATAAAAATGCCCTACAGTTAAAAATAGTAATATACATTCGTTTACGGTTATAATAAATCTAGTATAAAAATACCACACTAGTTTAAATCTGTGTTCATTACATTCGAGAACACCACTCCAAGACGCGCATACAGAATATACAATAGCAATGGCTATGTATATACACCCTACACGCGTATCCAACAACAATGTCTCTATGTTCAGACTAAAGTAAAACTATTGATAGAAAGACTCTGGAATAAGATAACAATAGAAAGAGAAAAACGATTCGAGTGAACAGGCTTCTTTTCTCTCTGAAGAATGGTTTATTCAAAATATTATCATAGAATGAAGTGCATTTCGTGTCTAATGATAAACGCCATAACTACGGTTTTGCAGACCGATCACGTGCTGAAAGGGAAACATTGTAAGACCTTGTAATCGCGATCTCTTAGTCACAAATACTATGATCGAATAAAGCTTTAACAATCGCACTTGTGATATCGAATAAATAATTTGGTAGTTGATGTTTTATCTGTGAATTTCCCTATCAATACAACGATTTAAACACATCTGATTGGTTAAGAGGAGTGCAATTTCTTTGAAGCTCCAGTGCAAAATCTTGAAACACTTATCTCTGATTGGCCAAAAAGACAAAGAAAAGCGTGAATTACCGTTTCTTTGGAAACAAATAGGCGGAAATTCAAACTTTGTTGGTCTCCAATCCCAAATGGTAGATTCGTTAGTAAACATGCAGACACAATTCACAAATGGCATTTACCGACTACGGTACTTGTGTAATATTAAACAAAAACAATAAAATATACCTTATGTCCATTGGTATTATCCGTGGAGATCGTCATGGAAAGA
This sequence comes from Actinernus sp. WN-2022, assembly GCA_030867875.1. Taxonomy (NCBI): domain Eukaryota; kingdom Metazoa; phylum Cnidaria; class Anthozoa; order Actiniaria; family Actinernidae; genus Actinernus; species Actinernus sp. WN-2022. The sequence continues at coordinate 15,479,464 of JAOWCC010000853.1, forward strand.
ACCAACACGAATCAACGAAAGAACTTAAAAATGACCTCGATTTTCGCGGAGGTAAAAACCAAAGTCAAATCAAATAAAATCAAATATTTTATTTACCCACGGGAGGGTCTATCAGATGCACATATTTACAATAAAATACGGCTAACTGTTTTACGCTTTTTTTTAAGTAATTAGTTCTTGGAGCAGGCAAAGCAAGTTTGGCTGACATGTCTCTTAAATTATATTCTGTGGTCTCAGCCAAATCGACAAATTTGATATTCAGGAAATAAGCCATTTAGGATTTTATACATTGCGACACATTTTAGCTCACTCTGCCTTTCTCTTACGCTCATCCAGTTTAGTTTTAGTAGCAGCTCTTTACTACTGGTGTCATATCGAGATCCAGTTATAATCCGTGCCGATCTGTTCTGTAATTTTTGAAGTTTGTCCACCAGCTCTTTGTTGGTACTGTCCCAAACGGGAGAACAATAGTCGAAGTGTGGCTGAATTATCGACTGATATATTAATTTTAGAGCATGTTTGGGGACAAAGGGTTTTACTCTTCTAAGCGCACCAATACTAGATGCAATCTTCTTCGTTATGCTGTTCACGTGATCAGCCCACGAAAGATTTTCGTCGATAATGACACCGAGTGATTTACAGCTCACTACCCTCTTGACTTCACAGTTTGCAATATTTATATTAAATTTGCCTCTGCCTAGATCTTACTAGCATAAACTCAGTCTTTGCCACATTCAGACTTAATTTGTTTGCCTTAAGCCACTCATGAATGTCCATTAGATCAGCGTTTATCATGATGTTGATTTTACTATAATCATCTGACGATACAGTAAGATTGGTATCGTCAGCATACATTCGTGGAATAGCAAATTCTAAACAGTTTGGGAGGTCATTTACGTATATTAGGAACAGTAAAGGTCCTAAAATACTTCCTGTGGGACGCCGCAATTAAGTGGACGTGGTTTGGAAAGTATTCCGTTAACATAGCATTGCTGAGAACGATGTGATAAATATGACCTAAACCATTTTAACGCTGAACCCTTAAATCCATACTTCTGAAGTTTTTCAAGAAGAATTTCGTGATTGACGGTATCAAATGCTTTGGCCAGGTCAATATAGACTATTGCATTAATTAGACCCTGGTCGATGCTAAGGTACCATTCGTTGGTTGCTTCTAGTAAAGCGCTTAGGGTGGAATGGAGAGATCTAAAGCCAGATTGGCAATGACTGAAAATGCTGTTATCATCCAGATATTGAAGTACTTGATCATACATAACTCTTTCACACAACTTTGCGATAATAGGTATGACCGAGATTGGCCTGAAGTTATTCATTTCTGATCATTTCCCTTTTTTAAAGATGGGTGTAACTTTAGCAAATTTCCATTCATTAGGGAAGATGCCAGTTTCAATTGTTAGATTTGTTAGATTTGTCAAAGGGGTGGAAATGATATCTGCAGATAATAGGGTCCTTACGCAACCAGGACGGCAACGTCTAGGACGACGGCATAAAATACAATAACTGCACGTGAAAATGCACGCAGTCGCCTTCATTTCAACCGTTGTCTGGAAAAACACAACGTCAAAACCCCAAAGTTTACGTTTACAAGAGAACGGAAACGTGAGAAAGTAAATCACTCTGTTTTTCGTTCGGCGTAAGCAAAACTTTATGCTTATCATATTTTTCGAAGACCTGGATGTGAAACGTAATTATAAGCGAATAAAGGAACTAGTAAACACCAGATTTCGGGAGAAAACACTTTTCTACCCCCGTCGTCACTGCCGTCGCCGTCCTGGTTGCGTAAGGTCCCTAATCTCAAAAGCAAGGCAGATACGCCATCTATACCGGTTGCTTTCGAAATGACCAGACTTTGAAGAAGTTCTAATATTCTTTCATGACTTACTTTCTTAAGCTCGTGATCTTTGACAAAATCTAAGTAATCAGTAGATGAAGATGGAATAGTGCTTGACAATTTAGTCCCTATCTCAGTAAAGTGCTTGTTGAATTCATCGCAGATCCGTTCAGCCTCAGTAATCTTTTTATCGTTGACATCGACTTCAAGAATGGCTGTTTGTTGGATTTACGCGAGGTAAGCTCATTCGTAGTAGACCAGGTTGAACGCACATCTTCTTTGTTCTTCAACAAGCGCTCACTGTAATGCGAAGCCTTTGTCCGCTTTATTTCTGCATTTAATTTGTTACGCAATTTCCTGTAACAGTTCCAGTCGTCCCGGGAGAGCATGAGCGATTTCAATTATTTTGTTATCCACGGGCTTTTCTGTTACGGACTCGTTTCCTTTTGCTGGGAGCATGTTTGTCAACAATTGCCATGAATTTGTTTTTAAACGAAAGCCACATATCATTAGGATTTTTCAGTTGTTTTAAGGCGAACCAATCGCATTGATCAAGATCGCTCCTGAATTGGTCATCGTAAATTCCTACAATTTCTGACAGATATTATTTAAGGTCTACTTTTGTTAGGTGTGATTTTCCTGACAATGTATATAAGACTATGGTCCGCGCTAATTCCGATATGCTTCACCCCGCTAGAAATAATTTTGTGAGGCTCGTTAGTAAGACAGACATCTAACAAAGATCGACTACTTTCAGTAATGCGTGTAGGTGCTTAATCATTTGCACAAGGCCGTAAACATCGCAAATAGAATTTAAAGCTATTAAATCAGAATTTTTATATTTGGAGATCAAAGGCGAAGAATACGAGCCACATACATGTGCATGTAGACTGCTAACATATCTTGCCTGCCGTTTAAATAAATAAAACTCACTCAGTAGCCGCAAGAGGTACTTTAAACTGTTTTCACAAAAAGTGTTCAAAGGAAAAGGGAAATAACTACTTCAACTTCAAGCTGGTACACGATCGAAAACAACCAAATAAACACAGCTCGAAGTATGAAAAAGGTGAAAACACGTTCGACAGGCGACAAAAAATATTAATTCGGCAAAGACGCCCAAGAATCTTTAATAAACACAGATTATAGTTGGTACTCAACACCGAGTTCTTGCTTCAAACTAGTCAGCAAGCTGAAGGAAACTCATTGGATTCGATGCTGAAATTGACTGCCATCCACCGGGATATTCAGTATACAATGAAACGGGCGAAGATTTTAATTAGTCCTAATCCATGGCAATTTCCCGATTTCCAATAAACTAATACAGCTTTGATACACTTATAATTTTTTCTGTGTGTACTATTTAATTACTGGTAATTTTAGAATTTAGCTATCCATTTAATTTAGTTCTGATTCAGTTGAGCTTTTCTCTTTTCTTTCTAAAGAAGAAAACATTCAGCCATTCCTTTCTTAACGCTGATGTAGTTTTAAAGGGCAACGTTTCTTGTACCAGGGTGAACTACAGATATTCTCTAGCTTTAATTGAATCTCGATCCTTAGTATATTAGTGGCGAAACAGGCTGCAAAGAAAACTACCTACATAGTATAACAACACAGTACCTTTAGAATTACAGTAATGTATAGAACTTTGCTGCAAATATATTGGCACATAAAACAAGAAAGGTTATGAAAAAGAGACTAGTCAGTCAACATTTAGCTCTAGCAGTACAAACTAGTCAATAGCTGAGTACCATCTATCACAATCAAAATTCAGTGTCACTTATGGTGGTGTACTCTTTAACGTGAAAACACTCAACTTACAGTTACCAAATACACTATTTCCCTTTTGTCGCTCATTAACGAATGAAATTTCCCATTTTTGCATAACGTCTATAGCGAACAGAAAAGTAAGGAGAAGTTGGTAAAATAACCAAATGTTGATGCAACTTCTTTCGCAACCTGTAGTTATCAAAAGCTTCCCCTTTTATTCTCAGGCACCTGGTGGCAACTCTAATTTATACAATCAGAAATGTGAACCCAATTTCCTTTCCATACGAAGCCCTACATGGCTGCTGATTATGTGGCACTGATAGGTTAAAGGCTCTTTTGTTTTTCTTCACGGAATAAGTGCCACTACTGACAAATCCTATACAATTAATGAATTTGGTCTTAATCTCCTCCCTTAATTAATTTCTTCAAACCTTATGTCTCGAGTGCATTCTGCGCATTAATAAACCAGGAAATTCATATATTGAAGTTACCTTAAAACTATGTTTCACTTTATAAGGTACCAGTTGATGTATACATACCGAGAACTCGCGTCATTTAGAAAAACTAACAATTTCAAGGCATTAATAATATCCGTATTTGTTATTGAAACGATTACAGCTGCAACCTTCGGGCCTTTTATTAGTTTAGTAATAGAGGTTGGCTCCAATGTTCAACGGCATACTGATATTATATAGAATAAGGCGGGATAGATAAGAAAAACAAATCACATTCAAACAACCTTGTTGTATAAAGCAAATAAATTCTGCTCTGGTAAAATATTTATCCTAAAGGTTGCCATAGAACGGAGAGATTTTATGTCGAATTAAATGTCGTTAATATCAAGCTCTGTAAAACACTTACAATTTTAGTCAAACCGCACGGAATGTGCAATTGTAATTCTGGTATAAACGAACCAGCGATATTTCCATATTTTTTTTCCTTTTTACTTTATTTATCTATTTTATAGCATTACAATTTTACAGTAATAGCGAATAAATGACAAAAAAACAATAATGCAAACAATAAACACAAAACAAACGTCCTTGTCTAATGTAAGTCGGAATATAATTAATTAAAATTAATTTATTTAAGTTACTAAGAGAGCCCCATTTTTGTTTGTGCTATTTGAGCTGTCCATTTTTAAGCGCAATACATTTCTCCATCTGAATTACGTAATATTTTGCGAGCAGAATGAAGTGGTTAGTTGCGTAGAAATCTCTTCATTCAGTTTTATAGCCGTAAAGAATAACTTTGCTTTCGAGTTCGATTGTGATATTGGTTTTTGTTTCCCACCAGATGATAATTTGCATCAAAAAGGTTTTTACATTATTGCATAAACAAAACATATGTTCCAAAGTTTGATTGCAAGTACCACAGAAATTACAAATTGGGCTCTACAACTCTCATTTGGTAAAGTTTTTCATTTGTTGGTATGATGTTGTGTATTATTTTGAACTGAAAACATCTCAACTTCGTTTCCTTGGTGATTCAACACGCCAGGGTGTAAACATTGCTTGGAATTAACACTAATTCTATAAGTTTGAACTCAAGTTTGGGTACTTGGATTATCTTTGATGAGAGCGCGAGTCGTGCATTCTTTGCCGTTACATTTTTGTTGTTTATATTGAATTGTTTTAGATTGATTCCATGCGTTCTACAGTCCTCGTCTCTTGGTTTTAGCATTTGTTTCCACTCTGCTGGTATGGCATGCACCAAGCCTTGATAATCTAAGAAATTGGTCTGCATGGACATTGCATTTTAATTTAAATTGGTCGAAGTTTAGGAAGTTATTTCCTTCTAAGAGATCACCGATTGTTGTAATTTTGCTTTTGTGCCAGGATTTATAGTATACTGGCTTTCCAGATATAATTATGGACTTATTATTCCATAATATTTCATTTTCTACTTCACTGCCTGTGATAGGGAATTTAACTGTCAATTCTTGCCAGGCAAGGCTATCGGCTTTCGTGATAGTATCTGTAATCGGCTTAGCCTCAGTTTTTATTCAAGGCATCAAACCAATAAATTATATAAAACCTCCGAATTTGTCGATAAAAGCAACGTTTTACTAATGAGGCCCAGGGTCCCAGTAAATACTGCACAAACTGCTGGTTTGCTCTCTGTCGCCTTTATCTGCGACCGAGTAGAGTGAAAACATGAAGTGTGAGCCTCGTGTCTCAGCTCTACCCAGAAGTCCTCGCGGGCACCAATATGCTAATTAATGTTAACTTCCGGAGCTAAATACAAGTCCACGCTTCCGGTTAGCTACTGAATAGACAAAACAACTATATCACGGCCTATATGGCCACACTAAATTTGGGATCATTGTTTCATTACCAGTGACACGCGTCGAGAGAAGCTGACATTACGCGCAATCGATCATTTCTTTAACATCACAGGTGCGATTGGAAAAGTTTCATTTGGGCGTTGTTTTCGTGGAGATAAGTAACATCCTGACAAATCAGTTTTCCCATCACGTGTGTCTATCAAAAGAGTATATATGGCGTTCATCATTCACCGTGTTACCGTAAGTACGAACATGCTCAACATCTGTACCACAAGATATTAAACTAGAGAAAAGACACATATTCAAGAGAAAACTTTCTGCTTTATTTATTAATAAGTATTAAATTAGGTAAGATGGTATCATTGTCTTACTCTGATGTGTTCCTGAATTATGAGTACATCTATTACTGCCATTATAAAATTATTATATTGTTTCCTCATATTACCTTATTACCATATATTATTTATTTATATTACATACTTTCAGCTAATATATTACCATACATTTTCTTATAATTGACAAGTAATTCTGTTCTAGGCATTCTTGTATTTCATGTTAATTACTGATTTATTAATGTTAACTCTAGTTTTGTAATATGGTAGTCCCGGCTAGATAGCTGTATGGTTTTGTTCGGGTCTTCCAACTCATTTATACGATAGACTAAGTTACATTTTGTAATAGTTTGAGTGAAATAAAATGTTCTTGTTGTTGTTGTTGTATACTGGAAATATCGCTGGTTCGTTTATACAAGAATTAGAATTGAACATCCCGTGCGGTTTGACTAAAAGTGCAAGTGTTTTACAGAGCTCGATATTAACGACATTCGACATAAAATCTCTATTTTATGGCAATCTTTAAGATGAAATATTTTACCAGAGCAGAATTTATTTGGTTTAAGTAACAGTCCGCGCAAGAGGTAGGCACAATTCTATTGTTCAGATGCAATTTGCTTTCCCCACTTTAGTATTTTCTGTTTTTCATACTGACAACTCATCAACCCTTAAATCATAAATTTCTGAAATTATATCCACTAAAAATGTATTTTAAAGGTAGAGTTCTTTTGTGTGAAAACATTTTGTCCAATCAGAAGAGTGCAAAACAATAACCAAGAAAACGTTCAATTCAAAAATGTTCCCCATATTGAAAGTTCGTCATATTGAAAGTTATGAGAGTTTTCACTAGATGCAATACAAATCTGTTTAAAAAATAAGAAAAAAAAAATATTCTTCAATTTTAGATAGATTTTAATGTCTAAGCCAATGAGGTGGAAGATTGAAACAATACCACAATTAGCACCTTTTTACATTCCATGCATAACATATGCCTACCTCTTGCGCGGACCATTACTTAATACAGCAAGGTTGTTCGAATTTGATTTGTTTTGATTGTATAAATTACAGTTGCCACTAGGTGCCTGAGAAGAAAAGGGAAGCTTTTGATGACTACACGTTGCGGAAGAAGTTGTATCAACCGTTTCTTCCTTTTACAAACTTTCTCCTTACTTTTCTATTAGCAAAAGTCCTTATGCAAAAATGGAAAAATTCATTCAAAAGGGAAATAGTGTTATTGGTAACTATTAAAGTGCTTTCACGTTAAAGAGTATACAACCATAAATGAAACTGAAGTTTGGTTGTGAAATAAAAGAGTTGTGTTGTGTTGTCACGGTTGTGTTGGGGCCTTCTAAAGAAGTTTATTCGGCGGCGATGGGCAAAAGTGGTGGGCAATTCGACCTCTCTGTTATAAAGCGACGACTTAACTTCCAATACTCAAATCGGCACTTTTCTTAATCGTTCGCTATCCAACTTTCAGCACGGGAGAGAATAGGAATTAAGCAACACTTTTCGCAAGTCTCAGTATCACCGCGAAAAGGCCTCCTGAAGAGCCAACAAGTGATTTGTTCCGATGATCTGTACATAGTCGACCGACCAGAAAGTTCGAAAATTCAGTTCCCGCGGGTCAACTCGCCGAATGTTTTGACTGTTCCACGTCTTCACTGAAACGAGTACAGTCGAACCCCGCCTTACGGACACCCCGTTAATACGGACACCCCGTTAGTACGGACAATTTTCTTGGTCCCGGCGGAAAGGTCATACATTAAAATAATCCCGTTCGTATTACGGACAACGGACCGTTTCCGCTCGACCGACAGCACGTTTTTAATACCAAGTTAACCTCGATAATACGAACGTTTCAGATACATTGATTGCAATTGTACGTTAGCTATGTCGAAGGTGGTGAAATATCATGATGCAGGTGCGGTCAGTTTGTTTTAGAGATGCTCAGTTACTGAATTTTCCACCGTAAAAGAGTTACAAGTAACGTGTTCGATACGGCCAGAGGCACTGAGGGCAATGGCTTCTTTGGGTTTTATTGAGATTTCGTGGTTTATCCATCATATAATGTGTTTATAAAACTTTAGAGGAGCGTCGTTTGTTATCGTTGGCGTTATAATTCCGAACCCCATTTATACGTACACCCCGTTAATACGGAAACTTTCCGAGATCCCTTTGGTGTACGTATTAATGGGATTCCACTGTACTAATAACCCGGTTCAGTTTATTTCGTTTAAAGCTGAGTAATAGAGATTTGCTTTTTGAACGAGTATAACTCATTACATTTACATTTTGGTCTGAATTTCTCAGTAATTTTACTAAATATTGTGAACCTTAAGGCTTATTGTGTTACCATGGAAACGCGATCGCTTCCTTTTTATATCGGTGCGATTGGAAAAAAATTTTTGGGCGTGGTTTTCGCGGAGATAAGTAACATCTTGACAAATCGGTTTGATCGAGGTTTCTTTTTCTCGTCACGGTGTGTCTATCAAAAGAGTATATATGGCGTCAGTCACCATTCACCGTGTTACCGTAAGTACGAACATGCTCAACATCTATACTGGAAATATCGCTGGTTCGTTTATACCAGAATTAGAATTGAACATCCCGCGCGGCCGTTTCACTAAAATTGTAAGTGTTTTACAGAGCTCGATATTAACGACATTCGACATAAAATCTCTCCGTTCTATGGCAACCTTTAGGATAAATATTTTACCAGAGCAGAATTTATTTGGTTTATACAACAAGGTTGTTTGAATGTGATTTGTTTTTCTTATTTATCCCGCCTTATCCTATATAATATCAGTATGCCGTTGGACATTGCATCCAACCTCTTTTACTAAACTAATAAAAGGCCCGAAGGTTGCAGCTGTAATCGTTTCGAGTGGCATCCGGCTGCCTTCTTAACAAAAAGGATATTATTAATGCCTTGAAATTGTTAGTTTTTCTAAATGACACGAGTTCTCGGTATGTATACATCAACTGGTACCTTATAAAGTGAAACATAGTTTTAACGTAACTTGAATATATGAATTTACTGGTTATTAATGCACAGAATGCATTCGAGACATATAAAGTTTGAAGAAATTAATTAAGGGAGGAGATTAAGATAAAAAAATCATTAATTGTATGCACAAGTCTCATTAGGCTTTGAGTAATGGCACCCGTGATTCCGTGAAGAAAAACAAAAGAGCCTTTAACCTATCAGTGCCACATAATCAGCAGCCATGTGCGGCTTTCTATATATGGAAAGTAAATTGGGTTCACATTTCTGATTGTATAAATTAGAGTTGCCACCAGGTGCTTGAGAATAAAAGGGGAAGCTTTTGATAACTACAGGCAGCGAAAGAAGTTGCATCAACCATTTGGTTATTTTACCAACTTCTCCTTACTTTTCTGTTCGCTATAGACGTTATGCAAAAATGGCGGAAATTTCATTCATTAATGAGCGACAAAAGGGAAATAGTGTATTTGGTAACTGTAAGTTGAGTGTTTTCACGTTAAAGAGTACACCACCATAAGTGAAACTGAATTTAGATTGTGATTGGGTACTCAGCTATTGAGTAGTTTGTACTGCTAGAGCTAAATGTTGACTGACTAGTCTCTTTTTCATAACCTTTCTTGTTTTATGTGCCAATATATTTGCAGCAAAGTTCTATACATTACTGTAATTCTAAAGGTACTGTGTTGTTATACTATGTAGGTAGTTTTCTTTGCAGCCTGTTTCGCCACTAATATACTAAGGATCGAGATTCAATTAAAGCTAGAGAATATCTGTAGTTCACCCTGGTACAAGAAACGTTGCCCTTTAAAACTACATCAGCGTTAAGAAAGGAATGGCTGAATGTTTTCTTCTTTAGAAAGAAAAGAGAAAAGCTCAACTTAATCTGAACTAAATTAAATGGATAGCTAAATTCTAAAATTACCAGTAATTATATAGTACACACAGAAAAATTTGTAATTGTATCAAAGCTGTATTAGTTTATTGGAAATCGGGAATTAGGACTAATTAAAATCTTCGCCCGTTTCATTGTAAACTGAATATCCCGGTGGATGGCCATCAATTTCAGTATCGAATCCAATGAGTTTTCTTCAGCTTGCTGACTAGTTTGAAGCAAGAACTCGGTGTTGAGTTCCAACTATAATCTGTGTTTATTAAAGATTCTTGGGCGTCTTTGCCGAATTAATATTTTTGTCGCCTGTCGAACGTGTTTTCACTTTTTTCATACTTCGAGCTGAGTTTATTTGGTTGTTTTCGATCGTGTACCAGCTTGAAGTTGAAGTAGTTATTTCCCTTTTCCTTTGAAGAAATTCATGGAAATTGTTGACAAACATGCTCCCAGCAAGAAAAAGCCCGTGGATAACAAAAGAATTGAAATTGCTCATGCTCTCCCGGGACGCTTCTAAACGAACTGTTATAGGAAATTGCGTAACAAAGTAAACGCAGAAATAAAGCGGACAAAGGCTTCGCATTACAGTGAGCGCTTGTTGAAGAACAAAGGGGATGTGCGTTCAACCTGGTCTACTATAAATGAGCTTACCTCGCGTAAATCCAACAATACAGCCATTCTCGACAGCAGCCCTTCACCTCTCAAAACCTTGCATTTTATTGGACCCCAGTTGGACTGCACTGACAAAGAATTGCATTGTTTTAGGGTTAGGGTTTGTATTGTTTCAGGGTTAGGCATTGTTTGGATAGCCAGTACTATTCCACGTTCCGAGGAGGTGAAGGCCGCCCCATTCTCGAAGTCGATGTCAACGATAAAAAGATTACTTAGGCTGAACGGATCTGCAATGAATTCAACAAGCACTTTACTGAGATAGGGACTAAATTGTCAAGCACTATTCCATCTTCATCTACTGATTACTTAGATTTTGTCAAAGATCCCAAAAGCTCTTTTCAGCTTAAGAAAGTAAGTCATGAAAGAATATTAGAACTTCTTCAAAGTCTGGTCATTTCGAAAGCAACCGGTATGGAAGAGTTAAATACCGAGAACCGAGGCTTTAAGGTTCGAGGTATTTAACTGACTTATTTCATGATTGACAAGGTTTTCACACAAAAAAAAAACTTTCCTGTGAGAAAACAGTTCTTTGATCTTTAGAAAAAGCAAACAAGGCCCTTGGTAGTTTCTAAACGTCGATTGCACGAGACTTATTTCATGATTGACAAGGTTTTCTTACATCGAACAATTGCTGTGATACACAAATCGGCATATGAAAGAAATAGATGATAATGAGAAGATAAAATGAGAGGTATAATTAATACCTTTTGAAATAGTAAACAAAGCACGTAATGTTTAGTTGAAATATTACGTAACTCTCGGTATTCCAGTGGTGCGGTATTTCACAATTGATAGAATTTCCGTGTTAAAGTAATCATAATTCTTAAAATATTCAAACTGCTTCTTTGGAAGCCACAGTTTTGCATTAGTAGTTTTCTATTCATGAATTTATTTTAATCGCTTGTACAAGTATTACGTGAAGAAGTGCCCCAACGAAGCTATTAAGAAGGATGTTTTCTACGTGGCTCCGCGCCGAAAATATAGTGAATCAGATGAAGGTATGTTTAGTTTGATGATTTTAAAACAATTATATATTATACCGTAATTTTGTTAGAACTTTATTTCGCAAATTGCCTATATTATTCACTCGACTTTTAGTTGATAGTACTGATCCGTGATTTCAATTCGTTCCCACCGATGGACTTCAGTATTTCATAGTTGGACATTTGATTAAATTGAAATGGTAAAAACAGGTTGTGAATAAAACTTATAGGCAGCCCCGGGAGGGATTTGATATGTAGCAGGGGGCTGATGAATTGAATTGAATTGAATTACTTATTACGTATTCAAGGCTTTATCTAGCCCGGGTTCAACGGGCTGTATCTAGATAAAGCCTTGAATACGTAATAAGTAATTGAATTCAATTCATCAGCCCCGCTCTTCCCTGCTAAATATCAAATCCCTCCCCGGGATTTTAGTTACTTGTTAATTTAACTGGCATGTATGGCAAATAAAGCCTCATGAATAACAAAGAAAACCGTGTCAAGTATGAAATAAAAATGGCGTATCTGCCTTGCTTTTGAGATTAGGGACCTTACGCAACCAGGACGGCAACGGCAGTGACGACGGGAGGTAGAAAACTGTTTTCTCCCGAAATCTGGTGTTTACTTGTTCCTTTATTCGCTTATAATTACGTTTCACATCCAGGTCAAAAATATGATAAGCATAAAGTTTTGCTTACGCCGAACGAAAACAGAGTGATTTACTTTCTTACGTTTGCGTTCTCTTGTACACGTAAACTTTGGGGTTTTGACATTGTATTTTTCCAGACAACGGTTGAAATGAAGGCGACTGCGTGCATTTTCACGTGCAGTTATTGTATTTTATGCCGTCGTCCTAGACGTTGCCGTCCTGGTTGCGTAAGGTCCCTATTATCTGCAGATATCATTTCCATCCCTTTGACAAATCTAATAAATCTAACAATTGAAACTGGCATCTTCCCTAATGAATGGCAATTTGCTAAAGTTACACCCATCTTAAAAAAGGGAAAAGATCAGGCATTAATAATTTCAGGTCAATCTCGGTCATACCTATTATCGCAAAGTTGTGTGAAAGAGTTATGTATGATCAAATACTTCAATATCTGGATGATAACAGCATTCTCAGTCATTGCCAATCTGGCTTTAGATCTCTCCATTCCACCCTAAGCGCTTTACTAGAAGCAACCAACGAATGGTACCTTAGCATCGACCAGGGTCTAATTAATGCAATAGTCTATATTGACCTGGCCAAAGCATTTGATACCGTCAATCACGAAATTCTTCTTGAAAAACTTCAGAAGTATGGATTTAAGGGTTCAGCGTTAAAATGGTTTGGGTCATATTTATCACATCGTTCTCAGCAATGCTATGTTGACGGAGTACTTTCCAAACCACGTCCACTTAATTGCGGCGTCCCAGAGGGAAGTATTTTAGGACCTTTACTGTTCCTAATATATGTAAATGACCTCCCAAACTGTTTAGAATTTGCTATTCCACGAATGTATGCTGACGATACCAATCTTTCTGTATCGTCAGACGATTATAGTAAAATCAACAGCATGATAAACGCTGATCTAATGAACATTCATGAGTGTCTTAAGGCAAACAAATTAAGTCTGAATGTGGCAAAGACTGAGTTTATGCTAGTAGGATCTAGGCAGAGGCTGGCCACAGTCAAAGACAAATTTAATATAAATATAATTGCAAACTGTGAAGTCAAGAGGATAGTGAGCTGTAAATCACTCCGTGTCATTATCGACGAAAACCTTTCGTGGGCTGATCACGTGAACAGCATAACGAAGAAGATTTACATCTGGTATTGTTGCGCTTAGGAGAGTAAAACCCTTTGTCCCCAAACATGCTCTAAAATTAATATATCAGTCGATAATTCAGCCACACTTCGACTATTGTTCTCCCGTTTGGGACAGTACCAACAAAGAGCTGGTGGCCAAACTTCAAATATTACAGAACAGATCGGCACGGATTATAACTGGATCTCGATATGACACCAGTAGTAAAGAGCTGCTACTAAAACTAAACTGGATGAGCGTAAGAGAAAGGCAGAGTGAGCTAAAATGTGTCGCAATGTATAAAATCCTAAATGGCTTATTTCCTGAATATCAAATTTGTCGATTTGGCTGAGACCACAGAATATAATTTAAGAGACATGTCAGCCAAACTTGCTTTGCCTGCTCCAAGAACTAATTACTTAAAAAAAAGCGTAAAACAGTTAGCCGTATTTTATTGTAAATATGTGCATCTGATAGACCCTCCCGTGGGTAAATAAAATATTTGATTTTATTTGATTTGACTTTGGTTTTTACCTCCGCGAAAATCGAGGTCATTTTTAAGTTCTTTCGTTGATTCGTGTTGGTTCTTTCCATGACGATCTCCACGGATAATACCAATGGACATAAGGTATATTTTATTGTTTTTGTTTAATATTACACAAGTACCGTAGTCGGTAAATGCCATTTGTGAATTGTGTCTGCATGTTTACTAACGAATCTACCATTTGGGATTGGAGACCAACAAATTTCCGCCTATTTGTTTCCATAGAAACGGATAATTCACGCTTTTCTTTGTCTCTTTGGCCAATCAGAGATAATTGTTTCAAGATTTTGCACTGGAGCTTCAAAGAAATTGCACTCCTCTTAGCCAATCAGATGTGTTGAAATTGTTGTATTGATAGGGAAATTCACAGATAAAACATCAACTACCAAATTATTTATTCGATATCACAAGTGCGATTGTTAAAGCTTTATTCGATCATAGTATTTGTGACTAAGAGATCGCGATTACAAGGTCTTACAATGTTTCCCTTTCAGCACGTGATCGGTCTGCAAAACCGTAGATATGGCGTTTATCATTAGACACGAAATGCACTCCATTCTATGATAATGTTTTGAATAAACCATTCTTCAGAGAGGAAAAGAAGCCTGTTCACTCGAATCTTTTTTCTCTTTCTATGTTTCTCTTATTCCAGAGTCTTTCTATCAATAGTTTTACTTTAGTCTGAACATAGAGACATTGTTGTTGGATACGTGTGTAGGGTGTATATACATAGCCATTATACTTCATACTTCATACTTCATACTTTATTTATCTTTCCTTAAAAAGGCTTTTCAAACTGACAAAATACAAATACAATACAACTACAGTGTACATGATGATTTGAATTACATCTATTAATTTAACCTATTTTGAGTTTGATATAATTTGCTCTTCAGCTTTCGCTTGAAACTTAAAACGTCTTTACTTAATTTCAGTTCATTATCTAGTGAGTTCCATATTTTTACTGTTCTGTAATAAAAACTTCTCTGACCACTCGCAGATTTGAATAAGGGGATTTGTAATAATTGCGAGTTTCGAGTTTCACGACCACTAATATTGAAGCGCTTCGTGAATTTAGATATTAAATAACCTGGTGCGGAATCAGTCATACATTTGAATGCCAGAGTGGCACTTCTAAAATACACTAGCTTATCTACTGGGAGCCAATTTAGCTCTTTTAGTATAGGTGTAATATGGTTATACTTTTTGGCCCCGCTAACAATACGACAGGCATAGTTTTGACATGATTGTAGCTTACGTATGTTTCTATTAGATGTATTTGCCCATACATTCGAGCAGTAAAGCAACTTACTAAATACTAATGTATTAATAACAGTAATTAAAGTGTTCTTATTAAACGCGTGTTTAACACGGTTTATTTGTGCTAGTCGAGAAAAGCATGAAGAAACAGTCTTAGTAATGTGTTCGTCGTAGGTTAAGTTCGTGTCTAAGATCACGCCCAAGTCTTTGGCACTGGATACTGGTAACAGCTCCTTTCCTAGCAATGAAATCTTAAAATATTCTAGTTCAGCTATCTTCTGTTTACTACCAAATACTAAGAGTTTAGTTTTATCTGGGTTTAATAATAAGCGGTTCTGACAGCACCACTTGCTGACGTTAAATAAATCTTCTTCTATATCAGTTATTGTAGATGTCCTCTCTCTCAGATTGAATGATATAAGTAGTTTGGTGTCGTCCACATAACTCGTTGCAATACATTTCTGTGGTACAGAGGTGAGATCATTCGTATATATACTGAATAGGAGTGGTGCCAGTATGCTCCCTTGAGGCACGCCGCTGACCATAGTAAGAGGCTCAGATAGGCCATTGCTCTTGTATATTCTGCTTATGCGCGTCTTGAAGTGGTGTTCTCGAATGTAATGAACACATAGATTTAAACTACTGTGGTATTTTTATAGTAGATTTATTATAACCGTAAATGAATGTATATTACTATTTTAACTGTAGGGCATTTTTACAGTAGACTTCTCGTATTTGTTTGTATATATTCGATGTAATTAGTATGCAAATTTTAACTAGTATTAATATTTTATACTGAGATTTATCATATTTGTCCTTATACATGTACATATGAACACGTGCGCATTTTAACGAGTTCTCGACTCCTAGGCGTTGTGTATAAATAAATGATTGACTGCTTGATTGATTAACATGGCAGCCTGCTTCCTCTTTTCTCATTATAATGATAATCACTCGCCTTCCTCATCTCCACTTGAGAAATTGTTTCAGAATATATAATGACATTATTGACTTCATATGTTCCGTCTTTTGTATTGTGGATGCGATAATGTCAAGGTCCCGAATTCCCTTTTTATAAATTTTACTAAATGCCCATCATCATTTGACACTTACAACTTTCCTTCAAATAAATCTCGGCGACACTCAGTTCTGGCAGGCTAATTACCAGAAGCGTCCATCTGTACTATCAGCAGGTAATTCAGAGTATTTACAGCGTATTATTATATTTTTTCTCCACGAATAAATGTGTTTCCTAAATATTTTTTCCACGAATACATTTTTCTTTGTTCGAAAGAAGAACGATAACGGCGAAGATATTACACCGAATGCAAATATGGCTGCGGCTAATTAGCATAATGTTGAAGCCTGTTATTTTCATGAGAATAAACTGTGCCATTTAAAAGCAAACATGCATGTTAGTAAGACCGGTTTATAAGAAGAAATAATGAACCCTTGTGAATGTATCAAGGTTTAAAGTATGCCCACCAAAACGAGGCTATTCAGGCATGACTGCTTATTCTCATACAAAAGTCTCTAATGTTGAGCTGCAATATCTTTAAAGCCTTTCTTGGTATATCATCCACACTTTCCAAAATTACTGATTTCAAAGTGATATTTTAGACAGTAGGGGCAGTTTTTATAGTAAGACTTTTGGAAAGCGAAATCATATTTGCATTCGGTGTATAGCTTTTATCGTTCATTCATGCGCTCAGTGTTCGCAAAACAATGTAACCTGGTTCTATAAATAGCCCAAGGTGAAAATACGCTGAGTTATAGACATAGTATGGGAGATGGACGCTCCTGGTAATGGGTTCCTGTTTCTGGTGAAATGGAGTAGAAGTAATGATGGTGGTCATGAGGTATGATACAAGAAACCTCTTGATATAAACGATTTTTGATACATTGTACATCAGAAAGAAAAATATTAGTTAATGTGCCGGAATAGATGCATATGTGGTTCAACTATATATGGGGAATGCAATCGAGCAATCGAGTCAAACTACTCTGAATACGCCTTAGGACAAATGTGAGCCTGGGTAAAAGAGGAATTAAATCCACTAATTGTAGACAAGTGACAAGTATCTTTAGGCCTCTAGTAATGGCACCTACTCCGTGAAGTAAAACGGTAGACCCTGTAACTTATTAGAGTACTGATATAGCGGGGGAAATAATTAAGATAAATTTGTAAGGGGATGTCCCCGCCCACACTTGCCGCAAAACCACCGTCATTAAATATCGATCGCAGCTTGCCAATCGGTAGTACAACTTTATTTAAACACGCTTGCCCCGTCAACTGTTGTTGATTTCCACGAGGAGCGTGTGGATAAAAATTACAATCTTTAAAAAAAGATAAAAAACCTTAGTGTACTATAACATAATATTTTGCTATTTCTAAAATATATATATATATATATACTATGTGTATCAAGTTAATAAAAAAATTAAGTTAAGGAATAGGAAAGATGTGAGTGTCAATTTTATACTTGAATGAAGGGAATGACTCGCAGTTGCGTAATTTTTCTGGAAGAGAATTCCATACTTTTGCCCCACTATATGAAAAACTTTTCTTAAGGTTTTCTGTTTTAGGGAGAGGTAACTGTAGCGAGGTAGTGGAATCCCTTAAATTATATTTGGTAACATCATGCTTTTTAGTGAAAAGATCTGCAAGGCAATTTAGAGCCATGTCGTTAAGTACTTTAAACATGTGTTTGGCCTTTATTTTGGTTCTTCGAATTTCAAGAGTTTCCCAGCCTAAAGCGTTCAAAGCTTGTTGGTGGGGAATTTCGTTACTCATATGCGTAATTATTTTTGCAGATCTGTTTTGTAATTTTTGCAGACGTTTTGAGAGACCTTTACCAAGGGTGTCCCATATCTCACGACAGTAGTTGAAGTGGGGTTGCACTATGGCATTATATATAGAGACCAGGGTCTCTCTGTCCACGAAATCTCTTATTCTCCTGATGGCTCCTATACCGGATGTAATCGTTTTGGCTATACTTTTGATATGCTTGTCCCAAGACAAAAACTGATCAATTTTGACACCAAGAACCTTACTATGGTAAACTTGTTTTAAGGAGTTTTGCCGGATCAATTTTTATGTTGGGCTGAGCAGCGAGGGTTCTTATGTTATAGTGGGAGCCAATTAGAAGAAATTCTGTTTTTGCCACATTAAGGCTCAATTTGGTTGCTAACAACCATTCCTTTACACACTCAAGTCAACGGTGTTATAAGCGGATAAACTCAAAGGACATCCACATGTAGAGGCGCCCTTAAGGCCCAAGAATGAACACCCAATCTTTGTTTTGCTCTTTAAATCTTTGAAAACGAGGAAACGGTTAGGAGTAGCATCAAAGATCGTGTACTTACCAGGTATGGAGAACAAGAAGCTTTCCAATCCCTTCTTAATCGAGTTATTGTGCCTCGAGTACGGCGAGGACTGCGACATATTTTGCAACGTTACGATCCATTCATCTAACGCGGTGAGCGAGAAGAAAACCGGAGGAGGCGAATCAAATGGGGCGGTGTTTCTGACGTAACCACAAGAGCAGTCAAGAGAAAACACATTGACGGTCATGTTTGTTACATAGCTCATGTCAGAATTAGTAGCGACTGCTAGAGAAATAACACAAATGGGCTAGATGGACTTAGAGCCTAAAAACCCATAAGTCCGTGAGTAGGACTCATTCACTCGAGGACGCTACTGCGGAGGATGCGAGAACCACCCCACGAGACCCCTGTGGGGATAGAAGAAAGGCGTCTGTCGCACGGGTGGTTACCGGCTCGGCGTAGTCAGCAATATACTGCCAAATTAAAGGTAAGAGTGCAAGTGTCCAGCCACGAATTTGTCGTGGTTTCTAAAGGCAAGCATACCAGAAGCGTGCCAGAAAGAAACAACTAATGCCATGCCCGACATTCGAAGAATGGCGAATTTTAATTTTCATACGCTTATAGAATAAAAGAAATGTGCATGAACAGTAAAGCATTCACATAACAGGCCACAACACTGACGCCAATAACATCTCAGCCTCGTGATGACGAAACGCGTGATTTTTCCTATGTCCTCTCGCAGCTCTGGAACAATCTTCCTACTAGTGTTCGCCAGGCGGACAATTTAAACGACTTTAAAATGATTCTTAGTAATATCGCACTTTAGCCTGTTAACTGACATATAAGACTATTTACCTAAGTATCTTGTACCTATAGTATGTATTTTTAAGAGTACTTATATAAGTATCTTGTACTTACACGTATGTAATCAAGTTATATTGCTCTTTCGCTTTTTAGCTTTATATTAGATATCTAACATAACTTATTGTATACATTACCATATTGTAAATTGCTAAATCTCTAGATTTTTTTAAATATAATTAGACTTATATATTCTATTACTTAAATGTAGGCTATATATAAGTATTAATTTAGAATGTACGTTCGTATTTTTAACGAGTTGTATAGCTCGTGGACGATAACGTGGATAAATAAACTATTGATTGATTGATTGATTGATTCAAACTGGCCTTTTAATGTAAATTCAAAATTCATATATTATGTTTTTCCTGCTAATAGACACCGTCGTCCGCTTCTCTTTTTTACGCCTGCGCACTTTTGTTGTCAATCGAACTGACATCTTCTGGTGATCACGTGTCACACGATCTGGACGCATGCGCAGTTAGTGGTGACCAGGGATGTAGCTGCATACCTCACACGTCGAGTAACGTAACAGCCAGGTGTCACGTCAGACATCTGATGGACCTTGAGCGATACATTCTGAAGCCTGACGCTGTTCTAAAGCTGTAAGTGTTAAAAACAGACATCTATACTTCCACTTATTTGAAGTGGAAAATCTGGCAATATCCTTGGCTATTTTCATCCTCAGAAACCTAGGAGATTTTTATTGTCGATTCGTTACTCTCCCAGAAAGATACCCCTGGCAAGTGTTACTATTAGACCGTGTTGTGAGAGTCCGTCTCGAACTCGCCTCTGATTGGTCAGGCCAACCACAGGTTTAGAACATGGACAACAGAACGTACAGAAATGAGTTTAGTCATCGATGACAGCTCATGATCATACTCTTTAAAAAGCGCTCTTGTTATGGGATACGTGATGGATTTGAGAAAGATGAATTATTTCCAGAGATTGCTACAGCGCGGTACCTTTTAGGGTGTCGTCTGAGATTACAGATATACTGCTTAATGTTTAGTGGTCCCTTTTAGGATTCAAAATATAAAATCTTCCATTTATTATTTAAATATTTGGGTCCCTTTTAGAGATTATTTTTAGGGTCACGGCCGAGCACCCCTATCAGGTCAGTAGGGGAGTCCCCCATCCCCCCTGGGGATATTTGCTGTCTTTGATGTCGATCTTTTCTTTAATCCCTGTAGTTCAGTTTCCTCGCCTGGATCTACATTTCTACCTGATGACACCTTCCTAAACTACACTAACCTACTTTATTTGTGAGTATATATATAGGTATGATATGTATTCTGATTGGACCATTGTAGCTCTATTGTTTTTGTACCGCACGTTCTTTGGGTTAGAGTGTTTTGTATTGTTTGGTTAGCCAATACTGTGGCTCATTTCGAGCGGTAAAGGTTTTCATTTATTTAGCCAAATTATATATGAATATATTCAAATGCATTTCACAAGGTTATTTTTGCGATACGGACTGCTATTGTGGCGCAATGTGCTGCCGTGCAGTTTATATCATGAGTGATTGTTAGTACCTCAGAATACCAGGCTGTTGTGTCGGGAGAAAATCCCCTACTCTTTCTCGAAATAACACAACGGGTTCTTTCACGTCCCCTCGTATAGATTAGAAGAGGAAGGAGATTAGGCCAACGACTTGTACGTCCCTGCTCAAGGACGCGGCCGGGATTCGAACCCCTGACCTCCCGCACTCTAGACCTTACTCTACCAACTGAGCTAACCAGTGAGGCGGTACTGTCTGGTTCCTTTACCATGGACTAACAACGACGTGTCATTTCACGTTGTCTATTATTATGAATTTGCCAACCAGACAGGCATTGGTTCCTCACACAAAGTGACGATTTGAAATCATGTTTGACACTGATTTGCATAACAATTGTAATATTTATACACACAAAACATCGCTATTACTTTAAGGCAGTCGAACAATGTTTTTCGTGCTCTGCTGACTTTTTGGGTAGGGGTGTGCATGCCGCGGTGACCTCAAAACCCTGACCCTTTCCCAGACCTAAAAAGGCGATTTTTAATACCCTATCCCAGACTGACCTAAACTTGAAAATCAACCGAAATAGACCGAAATCGATACGTTATACCCTATCCCATACCGAACCAGACACCCTATCCCAGACCAAAAGGACAAATTAGATACCCTATCCCAGACCAAAAGGACAAATTAGATACCCTATCCCAGACCAAAAGGACAAATTAGATACCCTATCCCAGACCGCGGAGCTCGAAAACCATACCCTATAGCGAGGCACATACCTGCATACATGTACCTTATTTAGTGGAGTACCCCCCCCCCCGGGTTATAAGGGTCTGAAAAAAAAAACACAAAAGAAGCATGCCTTGCAAAAATGGATACCTGTTACTATCTTGATATGAAGTACATTGATTTCATATAGCGAAATGACACGTGTTTCATACGACTTTTTGTTATTTTGTTTTCGACAAGAATCGAGTAGCGAGAGACGATTTCGCCATTTCTTCATATATATTGATGTAAAATGCAAATAATTCCACACTATTTCCGATCCAAGTACGTTCATCTGGCTGCATGATCTCCTTTTCATTATTTTCATTATTGTCTTTAGTTATCATAGTGCAATGTCAGAAGGATATGAACAGTAGCTTTCCCCTTTCTACTAGTGATTAAATTCATCTAATTCGCTAGGTCTCTTGCAAGTGGTCGCCTTAGGAATATCTCGCGACATGGATTTTCTGGTCTCAGGAAACTACAACACCTGTAAGTATTTACTTAAACTAATAATTTGACCTTAACAATGGCACTTATCGGTAGTAATTGGTCCAGTCAAAAACAAAGACCGTGAATTTTAATTCGAAAAAGAGCCGATCAGTAATGTTTCAGGGCATGTAAGAGTTAATAAATCAACAGAAATCTCGTATATTTACCAGCAACTATGTTTCAAATTAACGGTTTACCCAGAAAACTTAGTTATAACAGCCTGGTGTACTGGTACACGACTTACGTCATCAATCTGTTACCATCCTTGGCTATTTCCTGGAAAAGTGTAAAAATAGAATTGAATTGAATTGAATTCTACTCGACGTCACGGGTAACACGCAGTGGATTTCAGACCAACACATCCTAAACCTACCGAGACTTGTTCTGTTAAGGGAATCATTGACAGACTTTTTTTGGTGTCTAACTGGCATTTTTATGAAGTTTTTTGTTCGTTTGTCTGGAATCACTATTATGATTATACCACCTTGAAATATCACAGATTGCCCTTTACCCAAAATGAGGTTAAAGTAATACACAAGTCTAACTGTAACTACATCGAGGTGACATTAAATTCACGTCTTTACAGAAAACATGAAGGATTTTATGGAATTTGCGCAACAGTTGCAATTGGGAAAGTATCCAACACCAGGCCAGAATGTGTGGACACATTCGCCAGCAATTCTTTAACATACCAGAACATATGCTGGGGAGTAATTAATGAATTGTTAAAGCAATAATTCCTTTTGCTATTGTAGCAATATTCCTCAACCTAACTGTAATCATATAAACAACAGCAAGAAGTAGACAGTGAGTTAAGAGAGCAATGTCATTCAGTTGCTGACTTTTCTTCCTCAGTGTCTATTCTAACCATTGTTTTAACAAGAATATATATGACTTACAAAGGCTACCTTCGATATCTAAATCATTTTGCTCCGTGTTTGACCTTTGTTTATTATGGGAGAGTTTGCAAGTGAATGTTTATCATTTATAGTTACTATCGAGAGATATCTAGCAGTTGTTCATTGTATGAAGCCAAACCGGCGTGCTACGTCAAGGCTCGCCCGGATGTGTGCTAAAGTATATTATCTTACACGTCAGAATGTTTGTCAGATGGCCCAAATACTATGTGTATACAGAGCGGTTTTGGATTGAGTGTCGAAAGCAACAAGTGCATGCCTGCTTTGGTTTTGCGTTTGAAATGTTTTCCATTTATCAGCCAATCAAGTTCCAAACTAAAACCAAACGCAATCACGCAATGAGGTTTTGGTTTAGCGACAGCATTGACGACTGCGTTTACTTTGTGGTTGGCTCAAAGTAAAACCAATCGTGAATTACTTTAGTTCGTGATTGGCTCATTGTGTTTTCACTTGCTCCTGTGATTGGTTATGTAGTTACTTTGGTTTTGGTTTTACTACACTCAACTGAAAACCGCGCTCTATCACTAAAACCATATAATGGTACTGACTATCTTGCAATATAATGGAAGTCTTGGAGTTCTTCTGTACCTCATCTCGTTTATTCTGTACACTCTCACGTTTACTATAATATCAGAAACACAGCATAGCATGCAGGATATCAGAGAGAAGGAAAACTAGAAATGGGCCTGGAGTCAACACAGTAAATATGGCGAACTTATGAGCAAGTTGGTATTTGATGCAACATAAAAGTACGTTCATCCGACTCGCTATCGACAAATTGTCGAAAGTGCAAGCTACAGGCAGCTGAAGAGTAGCGAACGGAGCACGATCTCTGAAGACCAACAGCACAGCTCTGTTGTGGCAAGAGTTCATTATCAGAAACGAAGGTCTCGTAGGTTGCCACGAGGGCTCACAAGTGTCCCGAAAAGTTACAGAGTGACAAGGAATCAGAAGTAGACAATAACTTGGCAATATGTCACAAGAAGTGCCATCGCCGAGGAAGAGCTAAACGTATTAAAATCCTCAGTTAGACTGGAGGCCAATGAGGCACTACGAGGAGCTAGGATCGGACTAGATGGTATATTGAGAGGAACCATTTATCGATGGAACACTAAACTGGGATGTCAAACAACTTTGTTTCCAGACTGAACAAGACCCTTATGCATTCTGCATGCACCTTAGTTGTAATAGATCATTCAAATCTCAGATATCAAACGGAGCAGTCTGCGGTTACTGTAATTTAGTGTTTGATGTAAACATGTTTATAGGCATCGCGAAGTAAACCACTAACGGATGCAAGGAAAACATATCGATTATTATCTGGAGCATCTCAGATACTATAATTTTGAGTATTCAAAGGTATTTTTTGTATTGTTTTTTTCAAAAGCAGGATATGTGAAGCACTAAGTTCAACAGGAGAGCCGGCCTGTACCGCTCGAAACGATAATAATAATAATAATAATACTCTTTATTTGCACCACTATTTAGAATTTTACAAAACTAAAAGAAAAATTATCTTATAAATTACCATATACCTACATTACAAAGGAAAGGCAATGAAGGAGAGTGCAGGGGAGCTAGAGTAACCTAGGTTTTCGAAGCAAACTCCCCATTAAATAAATTTCACATAAATAAGGTCAAGGTGCAGTATTTCTGTGAAGGGGGCATGACAATAAAATAAGTTAACATATAGTGTTTTAATTAATCTTAATTAATTAATCTATAATACAATAATATAAAATTATTAATTTTAATAATTATGCACTGAAGTCTATGATATAATTAATGTCAATTATATCTAAGTAAACAAAGTTATTTTATTTCTCTTTTAAACTGGTTTCTTGAAAGATTTCTAATTGAATCTGGGATTGAGTTCCAAGTTTGCATACCAGTGAATTTGAGTGAAATTTTTCCATAGTTAGTAGAAATTGAAGGTAAATGATAGTTAGATGTGGAATAGCGTGTGAAGTGAGAATGAATATTAGAAGCTTGTTTGAAGTATTTAGAGAAGGCAGGAGGTTATTATTAGTATATAATCATACATGAAAAGGGAAATTTGGGTAAATGCAATGTCTTTTAATTGGAGGATACTTAGATCTTTGTATATTGGAGGTGCATGGGTTTGAAAGTGAGAAAGTGTCATTATTCTTATGGCTTTATTATTTAGGACATTTAGTTGGTTTAAACAAGTTTTATATGTATTACCCCAAGTTATGTTACCATACTGGAGATAGGGATAAATGAGCGAATAGTACACTTGTTTGAGTGTATTTAAGTCAATATAGTATCGTAGCTTAGATATAATTCCAATATTCTTAGATATTTTTTTACAGATGATATTAGCATGATATTTCCATGTCAGATGTTGATCTATGTGGACGCCAAGATATTTGAATGAGTCAGTTTGTTGTAATGGATGGTCACCCAATGTTATGTTTGATGGGGGTTTTCGTTTTTTGGGGTGAGGAAATTATCATGTATTTAGACTTTTTGACATTAAATGAAAGTTTATTAGCTTTAAGCCAATCTACTAATTGAATAAGTTCTGTATTAACTTGTTTCTCAAGACTGTTTATATTATTATTGGAGTAGAAACAGTTTGTACCATCATGTATGATTATATACTAATAATAACCTCCTGCCTTCTGCACCTCCAATATACAAAGATCTAGGTATCCTCCAATTAAAAGACATTACATTTACCCAAATTTCCCTTTTCTGCAAACAATCTTATTGCTAATAGTTCACTACAGTTTGCAATGTCATTAATATATATAAAAAATAATAAGGTTCCTAAATTTGAGCCGTGAGGGATACCACAAATAATATCAGAGGTTGTAGAGAGGATGCCATTCAAGTCAACAAATTGTTGTCTGTTAGTTAAGTAGGTCTTAAACCATTCAAAAGTGGATCCCCTAATACCATAATGCTGTAATTTCGATAGGAGAATGTCATGATTGAATGCTTTTGAGAAATCTATAAAGATAGCACAGGTATAAAGGGATTGGTCCATCGAATTTAGGCGATTGTCAATAATTTCACATAATGCTAAGGCAGTTGAATGATTTTTCCTGAATCCAAACTGATATTCATAGAATAGATTATGTTTATCTATATATGAAGTTAAACGTTTGAACATTAATTGTTCCAGTATTTTGGAAAAAGGTGATAGAATGGAGATAGGCCTGTAATTCGATAATTCGTATATGGAGTCAGCCTTATATAATGGTATAATTCTTGAGAGTTTCAAACAGTCTGGAAACTCACCTGTTAAGAAAGATATATTACATATAGCACTTAAGGGTTCATATATATGCTCACTGGCTAACTTCACTAGGGTTATTGGAATACCATGAGGACCTGAAGCTTTTGATGAGTCCAGACTGGAAATTAATAATTCAATTTCATATGGATTAGTTGGGTCAATAAAGAAGCTATCAGGGTACTTAACAGGTGATAGGTAATCCTTAAAATCTTTAGTACTAGGTGTAATTTTTTCTGCTAGGTTAGGACCAATATTTCTAAAATGATTGTTAAATTGATTGGCAATCTCTTGGGGATTTGTTATTTCTTTACCATTCTTTATTAACTTTTGGGGAACTGAGGAACCTTTCTTTTTTAGTTTAATGATTTGACCAATAATTTTCCATGTTTCTTTAGTGTTATTTTGGATCTTAGTTAGTTTGACTTTAAAATAATCTTGTTTGCTGAATTATCTTATGCGCGTCAATTTATTAGCATATCTTTTATAATAAACTTTTTGGGCATCGGATCCTTTGATATAATGGGAGTAATTTAAATTTTGCTTATGTTTTATGGATTTTAAGATAGTAGTTGTGATCCAGGGTTTTTGAATTAATTTAGATTCTTGTTTAGAGATTGTTCTGTAAGGGACGTGCTCATTAACTATCGAATTAAACTTATCTACAAAATTTGTACATGAGATGTTTACATCATCTTCATTAATTTCCCAATTGGTATTTATTAAATCATTTATGAACCTTTCTTTATTGAATGATTTGAAGTCTCTTGTCTTTTTGTTTCTTATGCCCTTTTTGGTCTTAACCTCCTCAATTAATAGGAATATTGGTAAGTGATCTGATATATCTACAACTCCTATCCCTGGAATAATGTACTTATCCAAAATATTTTTGTAAATATGGTGAATAAGGGTTTGCGTATGGTTAGTAATTCTTGTGGGTTGAGTAATCACAGGGAAGCAAAAATTAGAGTATAACATGTCTAGATAATCACTGGTTGGTTGATGTGAGTTGTATTTGTTTATATCTCCCATTATAACAATTTGTTTTTTCCCTTGGAAATGGTACTTATTTTGTCTGATAGTAATTCATTGAAATTTGAAAAGTTAGAGTGAGGATGTCTATATATTAAACGTTGACCAATAATTAAGTTCTTTTCTTTCTGAGATGTTAAGACTTCAATCCATAAATTTTCACAGTCATCTAGTAATAAATTAAGGTCAGGTCTTAATTTATAATCATCATTATTAGGAATATATAGTCCCACACCACCTGCTTGGGTTGGCGAGTCATGTCTTATAAATTCATAGTTGAGTAACTCGATATCAGCAAATGAGCAGTTTTTCAGTTTTGTTTCACTTACACCTATTATGCTAAATTCTTTGTAACAATGAAAATGCCTTTGGATTATTTTGCAATATATTTTTCATTTCATCAGATTTGTAATAATTAGAAGAAATTATTGCAATTATGTTGTCAGGATCTTGATTATCAATTGAGTCTGCATCATTAAAAGGACTTGAGGCAATATTAGGCAAGTCTTTATAATCCTGGTGCAATGCATCTGAGGCATAATTTACCATTAATTTAATTTACCATTACCACATTGGTGAAATGGGAGATAACTTAAGAAATTTGAATCAGAGTTAATCGTATCATATAGAGTGTGTAATTACATGTAGGTACTACTAAGTTATTATTGTTAACGTATAAGACACTTAATAACCTAGCTCCTGTCTATCTACAAGAATTATTAACTATACACAAGCCTACCCGAACACTCCGATCCTCAGCTGAGACATTACGCCTTGTCCGTCCTACTGCCAGACTTAAGTCCTATGGTCAGCGGGCCTTCCAGGTACATGTATCTGCACCTACATTATGGAACTCTCTCCCGTTAAATATACGCCAAAGTCCATCCGTTAATGAATTCAAAGCTAAACTAAAACACTACCTTTTTGACATACCTATAATCTGTACACAGTAATCAGTCTTGTTTTCAGCTGAATGTAATTTATGCGCAGATATTTATATTTACACTTATTTAGTACATGTAGTTGTCAAGCGCATAGAACATTTATGTATATGCGCTATACAAATGTCATTATTACTTACTAAATAGGTAACTTTAGACATGTGCTTGTGGCATTGAGATACTTTGCCTAGACTTGAATTCTTCAACATCAGATAAGGTTGAAAATGACAGAGTGTCAGATGAGTCATCTCTCTTGAGGTATCTTGCCATATTTGGACCAGGAATATTTAAACTTCTTAACCTTCTGGAACTGCCTTACCTCATAGAATATCTGTTTTGCCTTGGCAGTTAGACTATCATTGATAAATAAACTGATGTTTTGTGAGAAACCCAAGTGTGTGGTATTGAATTCTCTTAGATTTCTTCTGGAGTTATATAGGGTGTCCCTCACACTTCGTCTGTTGAATGTAACAATAATTGGTGGCATCTGACCTTCTTTTGCGGGTAGTCGATGGCTTATACTGTAGATATTTCAGAGCTGTCGATTTCGAGATTAAAGAGATCGCCGATTTTCTGGACTATGTCGTCGGTTACTTCAGTACGAGTGGGTGGAATACCGCAGATCTCAATACATTCTCTCCTGGAATACTGCATCAGCTTTTCCAGTTCAGTGTCCATTAGATTAATCTTCTTCTCGTTGACGGCCAATATTTTCCTTAATTCTGCATTCTCAAGCTTCAGCTCCTTGTTTTCTTGTTTGATTTGTGTCATGAAGTTCAAGATTTCGTCAAATCTTTCACCGATAAATGTCTGACTTTTTTTATTTCCTGTAGTTCGTCTTGGGAGGACTTGTGGTATTGGAAGAGCTGTTCCTTTATTTCGTTAGACTGTTCTCTAAGGCGAGTATCTAGGATCGCTTCAAATTGTAGGTCGTGAGGGCTGTCGTTTTCTGCGGAAGACGCCATTTTGGATTTGCTAGCATCAGAGCTTTCTTCAGACTGGCTTTGCTGACTTTGCTTATCCTTTGGCTTCTTAGGTGGCATTACGAGCTGATCTTGCTTCTATGGTGTTGTTTGGCTATTTTAATGGCTGTTTTATACGTTTTACACAATATATTTTCTGGACTCAGTCGCTGACTTGAAATTAACAGTCCATACCGTACCGCACCGCTGACCACAGTATTGGCTTACCCAACAATACAAAACACCCTAACCTTTAGAACGTGCAGTACAAAAACAATAGAGCGGTACTGTATATTACTCCAACAGGAATGGCTTCCCAAAGTTTTGGTGCAGAGAACTTAAAATGAATACTCCATAGTTTGTTTGCACATTGGGTCTGTAGAAATTTTGCTTTGCAGCATACCTAGTATTATGGAAATGGATTCTGATGCTGATATAAGAGTATCGGAAAACACAGATGGAATACGGTTTTTGTTGTTTTTAATTTTATGGGCAAAGAGTTACATCTTGAATTTATAGATGTTTTCAAGCAAGATATTAGCCCCACTGGTTATTTTAGGTAGCTTTATATATGTTACATACTATTGTTTTCCTTTCATTATCACTTGTAATTGTAGGTACTTAAATAAAGGTTGTTGTTGTTACAAATGTATTCAGCGACAGGATTCCAGTGGCACGTTTGTGATCGGCTAAATCCAATAATGACTAACCTCGCGCGCCCAGCCGTGAGTGGGGAAAGGATCGCGGGCGCACTCATGCATTCCCCCACGGATGGAAACCTAGTCTATAG
Organism: Actinernus sp. WN-2022; assembly: GCA_030867875.1. Lineage (NCBI taxonomy): Eukaryota > Metazoa > Cnidaria > Anthozoa > Actiniaria > Actinernidae > Actinernus > Actinernus sp. WN-2022. The sequence goes on from JAOWCC010000853.1 coordinate 15,509,694, forward strand.
TAGCTTCATAGTATAACTTTACCTTGTCATTTTATTACCTATGGTTGGTATATAATAAATTAAGAGTTGAAGCTTATAGGACTGGCTTCTCTAATGTTACGTTTAAGAATGTTTTGCTAGGAGGAATTTCATATTCAGCAAGGAACTGAGTGTGGTTCAGTGATGAATTGAATTCAATTTTTCATTATAAATTGAAGGATGCACGAGGAAAGTTCCAGGGATGTATCTGTATTACATCCCAGAATGTTTCGGCCCCATACATCAGCCACACTCTTCCTTGCTGAATATCAAATCCCTCCCGGTACCTGTATGTATGTTAAATAAAGCATTATGAACAACAAAACAACAAATAAAACAGTGTCAATTATAAAATAACTGACTAAACCAACTTCAGCTGAAAAGCTTTATTTTACAATAAAAATTCCTTATGGGTATCTCAATAAAGATCCATCTATTTTCCTGCACTCCATCATTATGTTTTCATTGAGTTAAAAAAAAGTTTATTTGTTGTGTGACAGTTCCGTTATCAAAGCCAAGATAGCGGCGCGCAAGAAATTGAAATAATTTTAATGAGTTAATGGTTCAGGTTCCTGTAATTCACGGGTTTCAGCATTGGTTCTGGGTTATTAAATCCTAAACTTGTATTTTCTTCTGATTAAACAGAAATCTCGCCTCTAACCAGTTGGTCAACTGGGACACGACTGACGTCATCAATCAGTTACCTGCCTTGGCTGTACTCGACGTCACGGATAACACGCAGTGGATTCCAGACCAACACATCCTAAATCTACCGAGACTTGTTCTTTTAAGGGGAGTTATTAACGGACCTGTTGCTGTGTTTCCAACACATGTTTATGAAGTTGAATGTTTATTTGTAAGAAATGACTTTCATTATGACATCTTTGAATATCAAAGATGGAATTTCACACAAAACGAAGTTAAAGTAACACAGGCATTTGCGTGCGAAATTTTTGAGGTGATCCTCAATGCACGTTATTACGAAGAACTTGAAGGATTTTATGGAATTTGCAAAATAGTTCACCATTTAAGCAAAAGCAATATCTGGCCAAAATGTTGGGAAAACTGCCCTGTTAGTAGCGCTTACACTGTTTCATCTGTAAACCTTTGTTACAAAAGAAGTGCTGACGTACTTGTAGTAGTCATTCCATGTGCCATTGTAGCCATTTCCCTTAACCTAACTGTTATCATAACAACAGCAAAAAGTAGACAGTTGAGAAAGAACGTTTCTCAATTCCTTATTTCACAAATGTCACTTGCTGACTTGTTATCTTCAGTGGGCATCCTTATCATTGTTTTAACAAAAATATCTACAGCATACAAAAAGTACGTCTATATAATGAAAACATTTTGCTCCGTGTTTGGTCCTTTCTTTCTTACGGGACAGTTTGCAAGTGTATGTTTATCATTTCTAGTTACTATTGAGAGATATCTAGCAGTTGTTCATTGTATGAAGCCACACCGACGTGTGACTTCAAGGCTTGCCAGTCTATGTACCGTCTTCATTTGGTGTTGTGCCATTACTTGTGCTATATTACCTTTCACGTCAGATAGCTTATCAAACGGCCCGAGTGACATATGTATTCCAGTCAAACAATATTCTAATGGTACTGACATCATGGTATACGTTGGAGGTGTTGGAATTTCCCTGTACATCATCTCGTCTATCCTATACTGTCACATTTATTATAATGTCAGAAAAACATCTCACAATGCAGGTCTTCAGAGTGAAGGACAACTTGCCTGGAAGGTAGCCGCCGTTGTTTTCAGCAACATAACCTTCTTTCTGACTCCAATACTGGTGGGACATGTTGTTCGCCAGTTCAACAGCATTTCCTGGATCAACAAAACCGCTATATGGAGTGGCATGATTCCAATTTGCCTTGTGATTAACTCGTGTCTTAATCCTCTGTTATTTTCTTTTAGAATGGTATCATTTCGTCAAGAGCTAAAACGTCAGTTAGGTTTTGGTCATAATGCTGTTGAGCCAAACTAGAGTTGCAACTGAGATGGAGAGGAAATCCGATGTTTGCTTTGTTCAATTGACTTCATTGGAAGGATGAGTAGATCTCGAAGAGGGTATTTGTCAGTTGCAGGGAAATGCCTTAATCATTATCTTCATCATCATAATATTTATTTCATCAATTACAATGCAGTGCAGAATTGTAAAATCACATAAGTACAAGATGTATTGATGAGGAGTCTAATCAAAGCAAGTACATGCTTATCGGGTATGGACCCCTGTAATATGTCTAACATGTGTTAATCAAAAAGATTATTTCCATTTATACTGCCATCTTCGCAGCTTCTGAATATCAGATGACGTGTCACTTTAATATGGAATACGACTGTTATTATTTGTAAATAATTAGTACCATCCATCATTATACCATATAGATATCAATTAGAATAATAAAGGAAGCTGTTGTGGTCACCGGTTTAATAGCTTTATGCTTTACTTCTTCACAAATACCCAAATCTTATATAATATCCGTCAAGTGCTGCCTTTGCCTGAACTATGTTTACTGGGAGGAATAAATGACACCAAACCAAAGTTTGAACTAAAATGGCTATGGGTTATAAACCCAAAGCCGCTTTATTAAATTCTCTATCAAATAAATATTTTTTTATATGATAACATTCTAAATAAATCCCCAGTAAAGGCGAGGGCAACAAAAATCGCCAATTGGGTAGGGTCGGGTGGGCAAAATAACAAGTCTTCGCTGCTCGAAGAGTTGAAGCGAGTGACCTCACAGTCAGAGTGCATACACCATGTGTTATCTTAATAGCCCTAGAGGGGGTACCCCCAATTGAAACCTCTACCGTTTTGCCACATGCTGGCTATTGTGGCTATGCAACGATAATTGTCAGTACATTACTATATATTAAATAGCATAACTTGTACAACATATTCTTTACATTATTGCCAACAAAATTACACGGAGTAATATTCAGTAAGTCTTGATTAACAACGGTTGTTTGGAGGTTAGGGAAAACATGTTTTTACATAGGATCAGTATAATGGACCTTATTCACACGGCGGCCATGTTTAATCCCAGGAGTATAAAAACCTTTGTTTTGCACGCGTAAACTCGTTCTGAAACTGCTCAGTACGAGGCTACACGTGGGAAATCTATTGCTTCAAGCCAACATGGCCGCCGTGTGACAAAAGCCCATTTAATCGAAGTAATGAAGCATTTGTTTAGTTCTGCTATGTTTCTCATCCTCTCTCCCTCCCAAGAATATAGTGGTTCGTACCGGGGGGGGGGGGGGGGGGGAGTACAGGTCATGTTACAGGTCAGGTCACAGGTCAGGTCACTTCTTGTTTACCTGTGAACCCTAGCTCTAGGTGAGTGAGAACCCGTCGTTTACCTGTGAACTCGTCCGATGGTTGGGGTTAGGTTTGTGGTTAGGGTTAGGATTTGTCTTAGAATTAACAACCTGACCTCTGATCTGACCTGTGACCTGTACTTTACACCCGCCGTGGTTCGTACGGAGCTTAACTATTTAGACTGCTTTTTATTTTTTTTGCTTGTATCGATGGAGCTGAATGAGTGATGAATCGGTTAAAATCTCTATTCAGACAATTAAAATTCCTGCTCAAATATTCACCTTAAATCCATGACTATGTAAACTCTTCACTTGCCCCTTCATGAGGGCAACAAGCGGAGTAACTTCAATAACTACTGCATTTTTCTTCCAAAAGCCCGAACCTGGCCGCGAGTTGGTTTGAAGGGGCCGCCAGTTGAAAATATCAGTTACTTTCCTGAGCCTGTTGGAAGGCTCAAGAACACATCTTTCCAACGAATAAAGTTACATAAAACCTTGAGCTGTTCACATTTGAGAGAAATTTCCTCTACGTTCGAAATCTCATTTCAATCGCCATCTTGTTTTGACTTTGTTTATACACCCTTTGCATAAAGGACATTTTGATTACAACTGGATTTCTCCAGTCAGCAATGAATATTTGTGAAAACCAACATTGTCACGTAAAATAACATGCAAAAATAAGTAATCCTGTGAAATTTGAGTGTCATAAGTTACATGGCTACAGAGTAATAAACTTTTGAAATAAGAGAGATTTGTATGAAAATAGTCAGCCAGGCCTTACCAGCCTCGCTTTCATGTTTTTCCTGAGCCTTAAATGGTAATAACTTTGGAGAAATTTGTTATAAAACTATTAAATTGTACATGATGAATAACTTGTACTTGCTCTTTCAGGTTACAGTGTTAATTTATGTAAATTAGGTTCCAGTTTTATGCATAGGGTCTATGCATAAATAGCTAATACCAGAAATTTGGAAGTGACGTCACGGACACAGTTTTGGGCTCTGAGTCGCTGACCCTTCGGAAACGATGAAATCGCCGGTCTCCCTCAAGTAGGGGATGCTGTTCGCAGGCTAGGAATACTCATGATTGACTTTAAAACACTTTACTTATAACCAGAGGAGACGGCTGAAATTCAGGCTAACTGGCCACCTCTATCTACACTCACACCATTCTGTTCAGCTGAGCTAAGCAAAATGCCGGTATATACTTCATGGTAGTGTTCCGTTCCATATAGTCTCCCTGTATAATACTGTAAAACAGTAGATAAAATGATTATGCAGGGAGACTATATATGGAACGGAATACTACCATGAAGTATATACCAAAACGCCATCTGTCCATAAAACGTTGAATTAGCTAGGACCTACTAACCCTAATAACTCGTGTTCTGCTCTTGCGTGCATCCACGAGTTAAAAAGGAACCTATCCTATATAATTTCGCCCAACTTGATGAAAGTTTTGATGTAATATGAAGTTCAGGGGGGGTTAAGCCGTTTTAACATTTTATTTTGGCTGTCATTTCCCTGCCTTAACTTTAATGTCAACCAAATTAAGAAGACCCCCTGCAGTTTTCTATGCGTAACATTTTGGTGAAAACCCCATGTCTCAACGAGGTACATTTCTATTCATACAATTCCATCTCCCTTTTCGTTATGGCCGCAAAGCATGCTGGAACAGTTTCATTTTCTATTTCCCAGTCCAGAACTAGATTAAATAAAGTTGCAGCATGCAACTTATCCCTCTAGAAATAATATACTCCTCAAGAGACTCAATACGTAAAGCCAGAGAAGCGCACCTTTAATAAAGATAAAGTTAAAACTCTATAACCATATGGTATGAATATACGTGATGAACATAATGCTTATCTCTTATACTATTTTGCTACTTCAAGTTTTGGTCTAAGTCACTTCTCGTTTCCGCAATTTCTATTGCGAAATTTACCACATTTATAGATCTTCTTACTTTAGAGCTCTTCACTTGTAACATCTAGTACCTGAAGAAGGCTGGTTTGGCCAGCCGAAATGTTGTAATATTCAATATAAAATCCTACGTTGTGTCAGCTTTGCCGTAGTCCTTGGACTTCGTATTTATTTAAAATCATAGTTTTGGTACTAAACACGACGAACACAATATGTTGTTTGCAAATTTGGTGTAAGATATGCGAACCTGGCAAACTAAGGGGGGAGGGGCGGAAAATCATATGCATTTCCTGTTAATAACGGTACCCTCCCCCATTAGAAGTGAGTTCCATGAAGTTGCAGCTCAATACTCATAGTTTGATACTAAACACGATGAACACAACATATTGTAGGAATGCAACATACTGTAAGAACCTCCATATACGTAGCATGAACTTTGAAAGGGCGCCAGTTCACCGCGAGGTTGTGATGAAATTCAATTCACTTTGATGGAAAATAACGTTCGTTTCAAGGTGAAATGTTTCGGGCAACTTTCAGCCACTTATATCGACGAGATTTCAATTTTTCCTTATATTTTAGTAGGTGGAAAATGACGACATACTTATGACCAATATCATGTCTGATTATCGTTAGCGGATCCCCTGGTATAATATAATAGAATGAATAATAACAACAATAGATAAACAGACACAATTGATGTTATCTGAAGTAGTTATTAGCGTAGAGCACGAATTTTAACATTATTTTATTGAAAAATTAAATCCAGGGGTTGCGGCGTCATATTTTCTAGGACGAATTGTTCAAGCAAGCAACCGTGAACGACAATCCTGCTGGTGTACGTTGAATCAAACTAGTGATCTAATCGGCGATCAAATAAAATATAACTATAAAGAAGCAAAGACCGATACAACGTAGAATTTTGAAATTAGAGGTACAATATTTGTCAATATTTCGGCTGGCCACACCAGCCTTCTTCAGAAGAAAATTTACATTGGCGTGTATTTTTGAACGTGATAGCTGTTGCGAAATAAGATAAATAAGACAGATTACAAAATGATTGACAGTGAAACAATTATTAGGAAGGCGAAAACAGATATCTAGTATGACTCTTCCCGGATGTTAAGGCCATAAGGTTCGAGTGTTCTCGTCTGTGCGATTAAAAAAGCTTCTCTGGCCTTACGTATTGAGTCCCTCTTAGGAAATATTTTTTCGATAGGGATTAGTTGCATGTCGTTGCCAGTGTGATTAGGAGAATTGAGAAAATGTTCGGCAACTGTTGTGGGTTTAGATTTGTCGTTAGAGTTATCTATCGTCAGGCGGTGTTCGTTAAATGTGTCTTGTAAGCGTCGTTTAGTCTCACCTATATATTGTAGATTGCAGTGGTTATATTGAATCATGTAGACTATATTTTTTGTTACAGGTTAGGTTAAATTTGATAGAGCGCGTTTCACCGGTGGCAAAGAAAATATAGTTTGTAAGTAGATCAGAAATGTAAGGGCAAGTGGCGCAGTTCTTCCCACAACGGAACTGTGTTGCGCGTCTATGAAGAGAACATCCGAAAACTTCCCTCATGCACAACCTCCGCTATGTTCTAGTAATTTGTGACGCCAGGTACGGGGAATAAATTAGTTTTGCCATGCTGTCCCCGACATTGAAAAGCGGGACTAATGGCTTCTAATTGCGGACCATTGTGTTTTCTTTGTGCTGGAGGTATGATTGTTTTTTGTTGGTATGTGTGACGTACGATATGGGGAAATTTGCACTGAATTGAGCCACCACACAATATAGATTTTTCTGCGGAAAATCGAACTTGAGGACTAATCTTCTCTTCATAGACTCGCAACACAGAAAAGTAAAATATCATTACTTTTTTTTCAATGTCTTTTTTATTAATCAATATTTATTAAGGAATATTATTAAATACAATATACAAAAACACACAAACTTATCAAATACCACACTAATAGGCAAAGGAGAGACAATCGTCATAACACTTACAAATCTAAACAGTTTTCCCACTTCTTTAAATGTATGTTCTTTTTGTCACTTTTTTCTACTATTGACTTTTCAGTCCTATACAAACGACGTAGTCTGTGGATAAAATCATCCAGTGCTGGAGGCTTTCCATTTGCTCAAAATTTATATAACATCAACTTAAAGATGAAAGAACAAAGTTTACTACGTTGTTTTTGTCTCCTTTCTTTACACCTTAGATAAACATTAATAGGATTCAAAAAGGCAAGGTAATGCCACACAAAACCAGCCAAGTTTTTAAAGAATAATAAAAATTGACTTAGAACGAACATTGTAGGTGCTGCATTGACTATTAGGCAAAATGAACACCAAGAATCACGTACCAACTTAAACTATTTACACAGATCCTTTGTTTAAAATTTCTGAGATATGATTCTATTGTTGTCTGATAAATTCGAACATAGAGTAGCTTCCAGTCTATTACCTCACTAGACAACCTATCTTGCCAGTTACTTTGAGCTGTCGGTATTGCAACTTTCCGGGTAATCAGGATATCGTTAACTATTTTATTTGTTATTTTCTCAATCTTATAAAGTGTACCCCTAAAACTTATCGCCTCAAAATGAATTTTAGCGGCAGAAAAGTAAAACATCAGAACTTATTTCTTTCGAATAAATCTTTGTATAGACGTTAGGGTTGATTTTAGGGTTCAGTTGCCCTTTAATTATCGCTCACGTCGGGCATAAAGAACGTCAAAATCGGCATTAGTGAGCGTGGACAAATAATTAAAATTTTACTTATAGTCTCAATTGGAAGAAATGTTGGTGAGTTGTTAACAAAATGAAACTACATTTACATTTTTACCGAGGAAGGTTACTCTGCGGATCGGAAGCATACCTTGACGATTTTTATGGTGCACAAACACCCGATCTAGCCGGCTGCGCATTCGAACGGCTCCAACAAATCTTTGACGATCTTGGACTCGTATCTTCACCACTTAAACATTGTTTACCATCGACTGAAATGGTTTGCCTCGGCATTGTGGCTAACACTATTGCAATGACCTTAACAGTGCCTTCATTTCGAGTTGAAGAATTGACGGAAGAATTAATCTCCTGGCTTGACAGAACATATTTTACTAAAAAACAACTTCAATCATTGATAGGGAAATTATCGTTCGTCACCGCCTGCGTTAAACCCGGTAGGGTGTTTATGTCTCGCCTTCTCTACCGTCTCCGCGGTCCGCCACAAAATTCTACTCGATTCGTCATATCCAACGATATGCGCCTGGACATTACGTGGTGGCTAACTTTCCTCCCTCATTTTAACGGAGTACAAATCATCAAGACAGCGCCATGGAACTTTACAGACTTATCTTTCACATCTGACGCCTGCCTAACAGGAGGCGGCGCTACATGTAGGCAGGAACTGAATGCATCGTCTTCATCTTCCCCTCCGAGCTGAGAGCGTTGTCACTTCACATTGCAGCTCTCGAACTCTTTACGCTAGTGATAGCGGTAAACTTTTGGGCACCGACCTTAGCAGGTCTAAAATTTTACGTAGCTTGTGACAATGAAGCTGTGGTTTCAGTGATCAACGCAGGGAAGACAAGAGACGTATTTATGCAACGCTGAGCTGCGCATACGCCACATCCCTGGCGTCCACAATTGTTTTTCAGATTGCTTGAGTAGATGGGACTCTGGACAGAGCTTTCGCGATAAGTTCTCTCGCCTCGCAAGAGATCAGGGTATCGATTATAAGTTTAGGGTAGTACCGGAAGCCCTCTTCCATTTCGACGTACTTTAGCATTCAGTAAGATTAATTTAGTTAACTCTCTTACTTTCCAGATAGTTTCCGCCAGCAGGAGCTACGACGACTCGATTCATTGGTTCACAAACTCATAAACCTCACAACTCAATTAGCTCTTAGATACGTAGCGTATCTAGTAGCCACAAAGCATGCACACGGCTCTATAGTTAACCACATTAGCACCCTTAAGCATACACACAAATACTTAGGATACAACACAGAGTGGCACCAAGACTACAGGTTCCATCTTATCATACAGGGCTGCAAACGTTTCCTCGGTGTCTCTCCCCAGAGAAAGGCCGCTTCAGACAAAAGGAATTAGAGTTTATATAAAACGTACATTGTAGTGCATTGAAATGAAGTACTATACGTAGGAACTTCCGGTTTTGTGTGTTCCACTTATAGTGTGACGTCACTGGTGTGATATCCAAGATGGCGTGGTTTTGTCTATTTCGTTGATCTATTCCGTGCTCATTTCGATACCAAATCTATGTTTTGGGGTTATCAAACACATGCACTTCATGAATATGTAAAAAAAAAAGTTGATTTAGTGGTTTACATGCGTCATTAGCCCATAACTAGGAGCATCCATATCTCCTATATAGTTGTCACAGCGTTTTTACAAGTTGGCCTATTTTTAGATTATTTCCCCCGCCAATTGGTAGATTACAGCGTGGCGGAACAAAAGATGCCTCATTAGCTACATTTGTTATACTAAACAACATGGCTGCTACGCTTTGGTGATTTGATTCCCTTAGGAATAATTGCAACTCAACAATAGCAGGAACCATTCTAAAAATAACCTAACTTGTAAAAACGCTGTGACATAGGCCTAGTATGTGGGATGGACGCTGTGACATAGGCCTAGTATGTGGGATGGACGCTCCTAGTTATGGCTCCTGCATGCGTTTAACATTAACTCCGCATTACATCAACTCAAGTAAAGTCACTGTTAAAGTCCATCCCCACCCATAAGGCTACTGGTACTGATGGCTTAAAGTGCATATAAGCCCTGGCCAATTATGCTTTTTTTTCAAAGATTAGACCTTAAAAGGTAAAAAAAAAAAACCGAAATTTTTAAATAAAAATGTTTTTATAATTTTTTTAGCGACTAAACTTCCAAATGTAGAATAATTTCCGCGCACCTTCGGGGACTAGGACGAGAATAAAACGTGACGTCATCAACAGAACTCGTCTCTTCGCGGGTTTAAAACGTTGGCTTATTTGCAAAATAATTGAATAGATAACCGAGAAAGATGATAATATTGCGCTAAACGTTTCGGAGAGCTGTATTCGGCAAGCCTTTAATGCAATGGCGCATCGAGCGTGTTCTGTTGATGACGTCAAAACTAGACCCAGTGCCAATTTTGTAAAGCGCTCTCGTGCGCTTGATTTTCGTCCACAGGCAACCCAAGACACGTTTTTGGGCAACTTTGAACGGCCAATACACCATGACAAATAAATCAAAACAACTTTTTATTCCGGAATCCTTTGTCTATGGCATCTAGTCTCTTCGTAAGAAATATAATTAGCCAGGGCTTATATGCACTTTAAGTGTAAGACTCAAGATCGCAGCGGCCGCCATCACTTCCTCCATCAGAATAATGAATTCTGGCAGGAGTCCATTACCAGGAGCGGTCCTATGTCATGGGGTGGGCCCACAGGAGTAGATGTAGCTATATTTAGAATTGCTGGTTTTCACTTGACGTCACAGCTGTCATGTTGGTGCCCTTAAACAATAGATTCCTCGTTAGCTTCTTTTGTTGGGGCACCAACATGGACGCCATGCCCTTTGTCATTTTAATCTCTGGGGATTGAGTGAAAACCAGCAATTCGAATTCCCGCGTTGAAAGTGAGAAGAATGATAATGAATAATAATGAGAAGTGACGTTAACTATCTGATTGGCGAAGACAACATGGCCTTTGTTTATTTCGCGCGAAATGTAATTCTAAATATAGCCACATCTACTTCTGTGCTGGGAACAGACCCAATGGGGAAGATGGACGCACCTGGTAATGGGCTCCTGATTCTGAGACATTTTCATTGATTTTTGTCAATCTCTCTTCTTGGACTGGGCAGAGGGGGGCAACAACCGGAAAGTGATAAGGGAGGAAGTTGGACTCAAATTCTCTCAGCATTAGGATGAATGGGAAACAACCTCGAGCAGGTAACATCAATAAAGCTGCTGGGAGTTGCCATTGAGTAGTGAACTAAGATTTGAGGACCATGTAGACAACATATGTACCAACTAAAGTCTAGAGCATATTTCGCATGAGTGGGACAAACTACAGCACTGTATACAACACGGTTACTGTACGGCATGCCGTGACGTTGAAATGGTTTCCTATTGTTTTTGTTCTGCTTATCCAATCAAATCACAGAGTTATAGTACAGCACGGTAACAGCTCGGTTACGGACACGCCGTAGTTTGTCCCACTCATACGAACTCTGCTCTATCACAACGGATTTCAACACTACGTAAGATCAGCCGCTTCCTCCCTCTCAAAGACCGTATCCTCTATTATAATGCCATGATCAAGCAAATGATGCTTTACGGCTCTACCGTCTGGTCCTCTCCCTCAAATGAAAACCTAAAGAGAGTGTTTAGGATGCAAAAAGGGCAGCGCGTGTCATATTAGAATCAGACTGTTCTTGCAGGGACTGTGGACTTATTTAAACAACTTGACTGGATCCCCTAGGCCTTCTGTTGCTGTGACAACAATAAAGTTATGGAACTCTTTACGTAAAGTCATCCGCGAGATTCTATAAAAACGCAATGTAAAAGTATTTTTAATGTGGTTACAAAATATTGGATCATTTTACAATTTGAACCTGTAGTTTCTTAGAATTTTAACACCTCTGTTATTCACTGTTATGTATTATGACTATTTTAATCGTTTTAGATATAGCTTTTTATATTCGCTTCACTATTATTTTTATTTCATTATACATTATTTGAGGGCCACATATTTGTCAGTATCTACTTTACGTGTTATCCTCTATAAATAAATAAAGTTGATCATTATTATTACCGCGTCTGCTTATTTTTGCTTTGCTTAAAGTGCCTATAACACCTTTTGCAATCAGATAGCTATGAACCACCGAAAAGTTTTGAGTACTTCTGTGAAGAAAATTTTGGTTTACAGTAAATACTTTATGTTCTGCGCTTATTTGAATCGTGAAAATTTGACCTTTCCTGACCCATAACATCAGTAGACGTCATATAATTAATTCGATACTTAGAAAGGCGCCATGGAGAATAATGCATAAATGAGATGACGTCTCCTCAGGAATCGACCCAGGCTTTTACTTACCCGGTCCATGAGTCAGGAAAGGTGAAATTTACACGATTTCAAACTGAGTATTCTCAGTAAGCCAAACTGCTTTCTTCACATAAGTATTCAAAATATTTCGAAGGTTCATAGCTATAAAACTTGCAAGAAGGGTTATAGGTACTTTAATAAACTTGTTTCTAGTGTAAACCGAAAGGCTTCACAATTTGCTGCTTGCCACGAACTTGTTTTCTTACCGATTTTTTCATTTTCTTTCTATCTGCTGTTAATTTTAAGTTGCGATGAACCTTCTGGGAATTGCATCAGTGTTTCACACCCTGCTTTGTTTACGCGCATGCTATTACATAATCATGTCACGTAACTGAGTTCCGCACACCGCGCGAAAACGAGTTTCCCTAAATTATCTTAAAATGAGAAATGCCTTGATTTGTATTCTGAAAGAGAACTACTTTTTCAAACTCATCCGAAGGTCAATGCTTAACCTAAAATCAATAATTGGTGGTGTGCATGCAATCAATCCCAAGAGGTTCAAATAACAAAGACGTGGCCGCCATTGTGGATGAACTAACGAGAAACTCTAACGAGGAATCCTTTCTTAAAGGGAACCAAGATGGCGGCGATGACGTCACGTGCATCCCAGCAATACATCAACTAAAATTGTGTACATAAGTACCCATGTGGGTAGGCTTTGTAAATGACCATTTTTGTTCAATTAACCAGCTACTGGAATGAAGGTATTACTGAAAGAATGCCAAAGTCATTATCATTTAGATGTCAGTATAAATACAGCCTTACCTCGGGTGAATTTGAACTGTTCTACACTGGTTGCCGTGCGAGCTACATATTGGTTTGATCCGGTGTCCAAGATGAAGAGCCTTCTTGTAGTTACAGTCCTTTTTGTTGTTATAGCACAAATTCGCAGTTCTGCATTCCAGGATACCCTACTCGAGGATGAATTCGATTTTTTCACTGACGCTATCGCAAACGGTAAGAACACTTCGATTCATTAACATACTGTTAAGAAGTTCACGTTTATTTATTACTCTCTTCAAAGTGACTGCCCTTTTTGAAAGTTACTTTGGATAAAGCTTCTTCTGGCCGATTAATAAGCAGGCTTAATAATGCTGCGAATAATTGATAATCCAACATTAGTGAGCAAATTAAATTTGCCAATTTTAGGAGTTACTGCAGAATACCCCTAACCATTTCGAAATAAAATTCCTAGGTAAACTAATTTAGGTTCCAGGTAAACGAGTATTTCTCACTTGATTATGCTATATATACGGTGAAACGAAAAAAATAATTTTATGAAAAAAAATCTACATTGTACGTGCATGTCCCAGCCCTTTTGACTAGAATTGTAGATTGTAATCAACTGAGCTGTATTTCTTATCAGATGAAACAAGAGATGATGCTTCAGCAACTGAATATGATATCGACAAGGATGAAGGAGGTATATTACGAATATGGGTTCATTTCAAGTTTATGCAGCGTTTTAGACTAATCATCCGACGATTTCAACGGCGTGACCCCTCTGCCGGAATTTCTAACGGGACCTGAAACAACCCTATAGGGGCTGATCAAAGTCAGGACCCGGCTAAATCACAGATCGAATTGGAATTTAGCGTGTTGGCTTTTTGTGGAGGGAGGAAAACGGGAGAAAAACCCTCTAAGCAAGGGCGAGATTCCAACAAACTCAACTCGCATATCGCGCCGGGTCCTGGAATCGAACACGGGCCACAGAGGTGAGAGGCGAAGCACTTCACCATTGCGCTATCCCGCCACCCCGAGCTAGCTCGGCCTCGGTAAAACACTGATATTTTACAGTAATAACCCTTTACGATCGAGGCATAACCAATTCAGTTTTAAAACACCTACAAATGTATACCGTAATCTTAACGAAGCAACCTTTAGCGGTCAAAGGTTTCTATTCCACTACAGTGGATTGTCTGTTCAAAATCATTCTCTAAAATGTATTTCGGTTCTCCCTTAGTCGACCACAACAAATCTAGTAACACCGGTTAAATTTGTGCTACTCTATTTTGATGTATGGTATTTTCAATATTGTTTTGCGATAGTGGATCTGGAAGACCCTATAGCACCTACCCTGGCAGCAACACCTGGTAGGCCTGTGCCATCTGTCACACCTGTTGAATCCACAGGTGGGCCCGTGCTGCCCCCTGCAGGCAAATATATAGCTTCATCTGCTACACCTAGACTCGGACCACCATCTCGCAGCCCGAAACCATCTCGCAGCCCGAAACCATCTCGCAGCCCGAAACCATCTCGCAGCCCGAAACCATCTCGCAGACCGAAACCATCTCGCAGACCGAAACCATCTCGCAGACCGAAACCATCTCGCAGACCGAAACCATCTCGCAGACCGAAACCATCTCGCAGACCGAAACCATCTCGCAGACCGAAACCATCTCGCAGACCGAAACCATCTCGCAGACCGAAACCATCTCGCAGACCGAAACCATCCACTGGTCGGCCGAGTCCAGGAGTAAACGGACCACAAGGTGGTATAAAGCACATCATCCAGAAGTTTCTAAAACTCCTCAATAAATCAGTAGCAGGTGTTAAACCAGATGAGCACCCAGATAGTAAGTACTGAACATGTTCATATCATGCCCACGCGGGAAGACTGGTAACGATGATATCAGAGCCAAAGATAAAAAATAGGACATTTTCATTTTGACGTCGTTTTACTACAACAACCAGAAACCTTTTCAAATCTCTCTCATTCAGATTTTAAAAACTCCTAAGAGAATTCCAAGACAATGCTCCTAATTTGAGGGACAAAGGATTCGCGCAAAGAGTTCTGGTAGTTGTATGTGACGTCCTACCGCACTGTTGGTGTCATGAGGAATTTAACGTTTAACTGATATTTCGCCATGGACCGTTTCTCTTGAATTGGCAACTGACCTTGCTTCGATGCCTTTATGAATAAGGTCAATGATGCAAAAATTGGAAGGGTTGGGGGAGTGGGAGAAAATTCCAGAATGTTATTTTTAGGACCCCCTGTAGAACGTTTTTTTGGAGACTACCCCATTTATACAAAAGAAAAACAGTTCGCCTTCTTTCCTTAACCGCCATTAATAACGACCGGTCCCTAAATTGTTCGATTATAGTGAATGGGATTGTTCAATATTAGTCTCAATATTTTCCAATTATTAATTATTTTTGTGTCTCCCCTTTACAGAGAAATACGGAAAACCAGGAAAGGAAATGGTAGAAAAAGTAAGAAAGACCGTTGTCCATTATAGTTTACAGACCCATAATTATGTAATGTTATTTATTGTACCTGATAGACACTAGCTAATAGCAGTCGAAGCACAATTGCTTGTATCGTATTTTCAACACGAAACAGTGAATTATAACTGACGGGAAATACTGATTTTTACTGGAACATCACACACTCGTCGAGACACTACCATTATATGAATCTCGTTTTTAAAAAATAGGTTAATAGTGAGGCAGTTTTTACTAAATTGTTTTGAGACGTGTGTTACTGTTAAATTTATCCTTTTTGCCTCTTGTTTTTGGCTGGGTAACGTATGTGTTAAATATAGAATATTAATAACGTTAACCAAGAAAATGGCGCCCTTGGCTAGATTAGTTACTGAAGCCTTACTATTTTACTGTCTCTTCTTTTCAGCTAATACTTGTCAAGAAAGTGGTAAGTAATAAAGTGATCGAGTATCTCCGTCCACTCAGACGATATATCTATCATTTCAATCCAAACTGAAAAGGAGGATATATTTATTCATAACTTCGTAAATAACCGCCACAAAACGTGTTGCGGTGTTTGTTATTATTGGTGTGGCATACAAATTAAGTTTAATTGTGTTAATCGACGAACTTATATTCCTGATTTTTCAGATTGTAGAACTGTCTGAGCCAGTAGAGAAGATCTTAGCGTTGATTTACCAAGATCATATCGGTAAGGAAGGCATAAAACCTGTAAGGCCCCTCGCGCTCTTTCCTTTCACTTACAAAAGTCACGTGAGCTGGTCGGAAAAAACAAACAAACAAGTAATCAAGTTAGATCCAGGGGAAACGAGAAATATATACTCACCAATTGCAACCGCAGCGAGGTCCGTACAAAATGACTTCGAGCCAAATATTTTCCCGTACGTCCCTCCCACTCGGTCAATAACTACTTACTATATTTAGTGTTAGTTTTAACAAGGATATGGATGAATGAGAGAGAGAGCATGATTAATTAAGGTCGTTGTAATTTGGCGGTAAATTAAGGGTTTTGTGTCGGGGTTAAAAATATTTCTTATACCTAGCATAACTCCTTATGGAATATTCATAATTGTCCCAACACATCATGCATGAACCTGAAAACAATTTCTCTATATCACATGGTTGTAGAAATGATGAAGAAAGTTCGTCTGGCTGTGTCCCGAGATAACATCTTTCAGGCTAAGCATATCGTAGGGGAGTATTTCATCGCCCTTCACCGCAGATTCGCTATGTTTGCTATTCACGCCGATAGCATGGGTAAGTAACCTATGACGAGAAATAGTTAACGATTCTATTTGAAGTCGCGATGTTAATTAACCTACCAATTGGAGAACTGTGAATATAGGTAATTATTTGAACTCAAGCTTACTGGGACTAATCTCAATTTCACTTTTAAACACAGGTTTATTCGACGACCTTGACGATCATGTACAAATAGTCAAACGACATGTTCAGATAATGGACGAGGCGGATAAGAACAAAGACTTTGTACGATTTGTCATGAAGAATTTCAACCAGTACCGCGTAAGCGATGGACTGCTAGACGGTGAGTGATAATGACAATATGATGATTATTATAATGTTTGATAATTATGTGATAACATGAAGACTGATTATTATAATGGTGTGTATATATATAATGTTAACTATTATCCACCAGATATGAAACTAGTACTTCTAAATTAGTATTCCCATTTCAGCTCCTTTTGTAAAGCTTGGAATTATCACAGCAACAAAAGTAAGTAAGAGGCTCTATACATATCTAGAAATCCTCTTTATAGGACCGGAGTGCGTATATAGAATCATACTTCATGAAATTCAGGTACTCGATAATTATCTACACGGACCTTGATAGTAATCAGATGCGAAAACCCAATCCATTAATTGCAACTTAAACCCATAAGTGCCTTTCATTTAATGTTTCTCTTCTTCCTGAACAGGCCATCGAATTTCTGAAGCAAGCAACTTTGGATTCTAAAGTTGGCATGTCTGTCTACACAGGTAAGGGAAAACTCTTGTCTGCATTTCACTTGCCGGTTTAGTACAGAAAAGGCATTAAAAGGAACGGTTATACTGGGTGGGTACATCATCACAACAAAGCCAATATTAAGTGTTAGTAGCTCACGTGTCGGATGTGCAAAAATGATAAAGCCTGGGTTGATTCCCGGGATGACGTCATCTGATTAATGCATTATTCTCCATGGCGCCTTTCGATTCTAGCACAATAACATCGATGCAGAGAAAATATACAGTTTGTGAGTTGTTAGTAAACAAAAGTTATTAATAAACATGTTCAGTAATTCTACCCAGGCTTTTACTTACGCGGTCATGGGTCAGGAAAGGTCAAATTTACTGTAAACCAAATCTTTCTTCACAGAAGTATTCATAGCTATAACATTGCATTAATGGTTATAGGTACTTTATGCTTGGAAGGTGTCCAATATTTTCCTAAAACACTAGATCTGCGCACAGCCGTTTGATCATTTTTGCACATTTACTTTGATTTAATACGTCCCAGCATTACCTAATCAATACAAATTCCCAGATATGATAGTTGATATGGTGAGACTCGCTGTTGATGAACACAAAATGGAGACCGCTGTCCAGAGAGCCGGCGCTGGTGTTATCTCCATGATCCGCCGAGAAACTAAAATAGCTGTAGCACTGGCCAGGATCTACCGAGTCAAGACTTGCTTTGGACCGAGACCACGCCCTACACGTAAGCCAGTTTCCAAACAGACCACACCCGCATATGTAGATGATGATGATGATGATGACAGTAAATAAGGACTAGGGTTATTCAAATAAACCAAGAGATTACAGTTTAGTAACTGAGGAATTCACCATTTTAATTCCGATATTACCCGTACGAAAATTAATGATAAATACCATACAGCCATTGGCTGAATGATTGCTATGGTGCACGTCCACTATTACTGGGTTGCATGTGACTTATCATCGCCATACTGGTTAACAAGATTGCAAACCAGCAAGTTCAGGGCAAAATCGGTAAACCACGATCGGATGATATCGCGTTTTGTAATCGAATGACCCGTTAATAGCAAAATACCCCATTGGTCACGATTGTTGGATTCATTATATTACTTTATATTAATAACTTATCCTTTTTTCTCGAAGTTGACAGAATGACCCCGCAGCCAAAGGAACAGTAAATAATCTTAAATTATTGTAAATCACATGCAGTTAAGAAAATAAATGGTATTGAATACAAGAAGTTTGTGTTGTTGCTCCTGAACCATTCAGAGAGCTGGGCCCGGGGATCTGGGGTAATGAAGTGGTAAGCGATTCCAGGAGGACTGAATCCCGAAATGCACTGCACTAAAAACAACTTCACAGATTACGGGAACTGGAGAAGTGACGCCTGCTAATGAAACTGCATTTCTGAGCATAAACGTCCAAAGTGGTTGACAGCAAATCCCTCGTGGCTGTTAGGATTTCGGTTGGAGTCTTCGTGGACCCGATTTCTTTTATTTAGAAGGAAGCGTATACTTGTTCGCCTAAATTACTAAGTGCCGCTTTAGATTGTACCCTACAAATTCGGGTGTACAACATCTGGCCGTAAATAGTGCAATGCATTTCTGGATTGAGACGGATGTGCAACTTCATTTTATTTGCACACTTACTAGTTGATACAAATAATACAAAGGATAAATACAGTAGAGGTGGCATTAATGTTCATAGAGAATGGTATGTAGTGGTCTTTGCGAAAAAACGGTGACAGCCTACAAACGTAACATTGGCAATCTAAATTGTCATCTATGTATACGCCACGACTAAAATGTATTATGTACTCATGCTAGTTTTTGCAGTTAGTAATGATCGTTGCCTAACCGTAGCCAAAATATTCACAAAAGATCTAATTAACTAATTAAAGCTAAAAAACAAGGACGAGCTGCTCCGTAAAGCTAGAAAAACACAAACTGAGCATGACTGGTCTCAGTTTAATCTTGCACAGAAACAAGGCCTCTAAATTTCTTAGGCTAACTGTCACTCAAAGTACGTTAGGGCCTCGGTTTGACCTTGTTGCGAAACTACAACAATACACAGTTTTGAATAGCCCATCTTCTCGCTGGTATTTATGAATATTTCACTTCAGAATAAGTCTAACCCTGCTTACATGCGTCTGTAGTCGTTGCATTCAGCCGTAATTTTCGAATACGAAACTGAACTGTTTTGGTATGGTACGTATAGATGGAGTCAAAGAATTCCATATTTGTGGTCCAAGTCTCAAGAACGATTGTCTCTTATTTCAAGTCTGGTATGTTCAATGAAGAAATCATCTTGTGTATTACCGAAAGTAAAGGCTTACAGTGACACAGCCCCTTTAATGCGTCCCAACATTACCTAATCAATACAAATTCCCAGGTATGTTCAATGAAGAAATCATCTTGTGTATTACCTTTCGATTTCCCACCGCCGGGTTTGAACCGAGACCTTCTGTGTGCAAGACCAGAACTTTACCAATGAACGGCACAGAAACTTGCGATAGAACAACTCTCAATCAGTTTAAAAATAATAATTCCAACCCGTACCACAAACCTAACGCTAATCGTCAGTAAACAAGTTCCCAGGTAAACGACTAGTTCTCACCCACCTAGAGCTAGGGTTCACATGTAAACAACATGTTCAAACCAAACAAAAACATTTGAACAGACCATGGCTTACAGCCGGAATCCTAAAATCGATAAAAAATAAAAAAAATGTACCACACACATTTCTTAAGTAAAGACTCGCAAAGAATTGATGAATACAAACCATATGCAAATAAACTAACATTTTTGAAGCAAAAAAGATTATTATAGTACACAATTTCTAAACTACAAGGACAACCTTAAGCACACTTGGAAAATTATTGGAACCCTTATTAACGTAAAACAAAAGGCCAGTCTTTCCCTACTAGAATTGTTCATAATAACAAGACTTTTACACAACAGGCGGATATCGCTGAGTTATTTAATAATTTATTTGTAAACACAGGCCCAACTCTAGCAAAGAAAATCGAAACTGATAATACCAATCCTATTCTATATAAAACTTCTTCACCAGCTAATAGCTTTCGCCTATCCTAACTGAACCACAAGTTTATACACTATTTGCTGGACTGGATGAAAATAAGGCATATATTAACATCCCAAACAAACTTATCAAACTCGCAAGCGGACCACTATCTATACCCTTCACAAAAATATACAATGAATCGAGTTCAACATGCAGGAACGGTTCCTGATGTCTTTAAAATATCAAGGGTAACCCCTATATTTAAGAATGGCAATGTAACGGAGCTTGGGAACTATAGGCCAATTGCAATTATCTCTCCCTTTAGTAAAGTATTAGATAGGCTTATATATGATCAACTAATTTTTTTTTTCTCGAAAAGCAAAACATACTCTTTAATTACCAGTTTGGTTTTAGAAAAGGATATTCAACTGAATCTGCCATTCTTGAAACTTTGGAAAACCTAAAAACTGCTATAGATGAAAACAAAATAACATGTGGGATCTTTCTGGATTTTTCTAAAGCATTTGACACTATTAATCGCGATATTCTCTCAACAAAAATGAATAAATATGGCATTCGAGGACTACCCCATGCATGGTTCTCGAGCTACATAAGTAACCGTCAACAATATGTCAAAATTGGTGACACTGAATCCAGCTTGAACCATAACATGTGGTATCCCCCACAATCCATCTTAGGACCTACTTTTTCTTCTCTTTATCAATGATCTCTCAAACTCTTCAAAAAAAATATTCTTTAGAATGTTTGCCGATGATACAAATATTTTTTATTCCTC
The DNA here is from genome assembly GCA_030867875.1 of Actinernus sp. WN-2022. Classification (NCBI taxonomy): domain Eukaryota; kingdom Metazoa; phylum Cnidaria; class Anthozoa; order Actiniaria; family Actinernidae; genus Actinernus; species Actinernus sp. WN-2022. The sequence continues at coordinate 15,531,108 of JAOWCC010000853.1, forward strand.
TAATGACCTCGATGAGTTAGGAAAAGTTGTTAATGATGAGCTTAAGAATGTTTTAAAGTATTGTGCTGCAAATAAGCTATCCATCAATTAAAAAAAAAACTATATGCTAATAACCACACCCAGAAAAAAACTTAATTTAACAATAACAACCTGTAATATAGAGAGAAAAACACAAAATATTTAGGTGTCTTTATTGATCAGCACTTACAATGGGATGCTCAACTCAAACATATTAACAACAAATTGACAAAAAATGTAGGAATTATTTTCAAACTTAGACATTATATTTCTATCAATACACAAAAACAACTCAGTATTATACTCTTATTTACCCATATCTAAATTATGCTCTAATGAGCTGGGGAACTGCATGCCAATCCAGACTAAATAAGATCAAAACTAAGTAAAACAAATGTATCCGTTGTATTTTCTTTGCAAAGAAAACCGAAAGTGCCACCCCATATTATAGAATTCTAGAAATCCTTAAACTTGAGAACATTTTTAACTTTAAAATATCTACTCTTGTACATAAAATAATATATGTGAAACATAGAATTCCAGCCACTTTTTCTGACTTGATTGTGTCTGCCTCTGATGTACACAAACATAATACTAGATATGCTGCTAAACAAAACCTACACAGACCAGCCTCCAGAACAAATTATGGCCTTACAAGATTTAGAGCTCTGTCAGCAAAAATATGGGGGAAAATACCACTCGAGATTAAATGTTTGCCTCATAATAGTTTTAAAAATCAATATAAAATATACCTCCTTGGCAGCCAGTCATAGTCACCTGTATTCTCCTGTGTTTTTCAAAAAACTGATGTTACTGTATACGTAATATCTGTAGTGTAACATTTATCTGTTAATCTACTTTACTTGTAAATTATTATCAAATACTTTTCTTTTGACTCCTTCCTTTCTTTCTTTATTTTCTTAAATCTACACCAAGCCATATACATGTAAGCTAAGCACCTTCCTTCCCTCATCAATTTCAACATTGTAGTGGCCAACTCGAAAGCTCTGCTCCTTTGGCCACTACGCACTCTCCTCCTACAAAATCTTTATACCTTACAAAAAAACATTTCTTTTTTTTATGGCTGTTGTAAATGTACATGTACATAATTATCTAAAAAATAAGTGTGAATAAAATGAACTTGATGAACTTGAACTTGTTCTGACTGTAATGAGAGCACATTTTTTTGAGATTGCTTAAATTATCATTTGGTCACAGGTTCAACCCATTTAATGTTTGCGAGTCGGCCGGCTGGTTTTATACATCGGAGAAAATTGATCATGAAAATAAGATCAACAAGTCAAATCGAATAACGGTTACAGATCTTGTTTTTATTGATTACGAGAGAACGGGGGAAATGTGGTCACACCTCAGACATATGCTTTATGATTGCGCACCCTCGTTTGACAGAAGCAATAATCTTCACGCGGCATTCTGAGCATTGTTCCTGGTAGCCTTTTTCTCGTTTTTGCGTAAATCAAACTTGGTTGTGGCTAAACCATCACACATTTCGCCCAAAATATTACTTCGTTCGGACCTAGTTTTCCACCACAACGGCGCCATCCTCACACTTCGAGCCAAAAACTATCCAATACAGGCAACGACAATTCAAAATACCACTGCCTTACATCCCGGGGTCAGTACTTTGTCCAGTGGCAGCATTACGACAGCATTTACACCTCGATCCTATTCCACCAAAGACTCCTTTATTTTCAGTTTTAGGAAACCCTACCGCACCTTGCGTGCCCATAACATGCGCTCAGTTCCTTGCCTTTATCGCACACACGCTCACAAGTATAGATCGGGATCCGCGTAAATTTTCGCCACATAGTTTTCGGCGAGGTGGAGCCACTTTTGCCTTCGAAGCCGGAGTCAAATCCTAACTCATTAAAAATCACGGTGATTGGCACAGCAATGCATATTTAGTTTATCTAGAATCATCCGAAGCTCAAAAATGTGCTACTGTCCAGAGTATGGCTGATCGCATTAGATACACTTCTCTTTAATCGCTCAGTCATTTCCAATTTATTTTTATTACCAATTTTATCATACAAATATCCAACAACATTTACTCATTAATGGTCACCAAGAGCCCATAACCAAGAGTGAGAATCTCCCATACTACCTCTATGCTACGGCATTTTCACAAGTTAGGTTATTTTTAGAACGGTTTCCCGCTATTGTTGAGTTGCAATGATTCCTAAGGGAATAAAATCACAAAAGCGTAGCAGACGTGTTGTTTGTATAACAAAAGAAGCAAATGAGGCATTTTTTGTTCCGCCACGGGTGTAACCCACTAATTGGCGGCAAAAATAATCTAAAAATAGCCCAACTTGTGAAAATGCCGTAGCATCTATATAGGCGAATCCTTGTTTACGTTTTTTCCTCATTAGCATACATCAAACTTCAAGCGACGTACATACAAACAAACAGAGTCCATAAATCGAAAGAGATTGTCACACTTGATAATCACCGAAAATTTGAGAGTGATATGATAAATATATTTTGAGGAATGAGCGTTTAAAAAGCTCAAAATTTACAATGAATGTATGGCTGTCAGCAACTCTTTCCCCCAGCCCATTTTATAGTTTTGAAAAGTCAATTTCTCCGTAAATATTTAACATATCAATCTCAAATTTTCGGTGGTTACTCAGTTTAAAATTCTCTTTCAACTGATATAGTCTGTTTGTTTGTAGCTTGAAGTTTAATTTATGCTAATGAGGCAAAAATGTAAACAATGACGTCAGCAAGGATTCGCATATAAGAGATATGGACGCTCTTGGTTATGGGGTCTTGTGGTCACTCAACCACAACACACGATTTTTCTTGGGCCTTTGGCGTCTGAGTTTATACCACTGCCACGCAGCCTTGCCAGGACTCACCTCCGGTGGTGACAGTCAATAAACTCTATGGTCCAAGTTCGTCATGTCTTGTGGTTGATTGATATAATTGTGAAATGATTACTTGAGTGATAATTGTTAATTATGGTTATCGACTTTATCTAGCATACCGATAGCACTGACACGTTTAGTTCAGATTTGCTTGGTTTTTGGCTTTTCGCCACACGTAATGATGTGTGACCCGATAACCAAGCTTTTCTGTGAGCTCGTAACTAGATGATTCTTAGCGCAGTCCGGGTCGGTAGTGCATTGGCACCGAAGCCCGCGTACTGTTTGCTATGCCATACCATAGTTAATAGAGTGGAATGGTTAGGAAACCCGGCAAACTTCAAAAGGGCTAACAAAGGCGCTGCGATTTAGGTTGGAAGGGGTAAGACAAAAGATTGTGCACGATCATAGTTCATTAGCGTTCCCTGAACGATTGAACTTACACGTTTCTATTGGCTGATTGATTAATATGTTGGAATTTCTATTGTGTTTTGTGCACGGTAGTGGTTGAAAAAAGCTAACAAAGACATATAACAAAGAAGGTCCCTGAGTTTCCTATCCATTCCACTCTATTAACTATGGCCATACTGACGAGTTCTAATAAGAACGAAACAGCTGTCTATGGCTGCAATCTAGTCGGAGCGCTTTTCGTGTCAGGCCTAGCTAACCGTAGTACTTTGTGTTAGAATTTTACGTTGTATATCAGCTTTGCTGTAGTCTTCGGACTTTTCATTCTTAATTACATATTTTAGGCGTTTTATGTTAGTATGATGACGTTGTTGTGACGTCATAAGTGATGCCTCCTTTTTGGGTTACAAACAGACTACACCATCAAAGGGCCTTCATGACAGACATTCATTTGGCGCAAATTTGAACGTTCTACGACTACTACAGCAAACGTTATAGAGTAATGACTGTTGCTATGACGTCATATTTAGTGACGTCAGGAGTCGTACCTAAATGAGGCTGCCTATTGTTAAAAAAAACAAGAAAAGAAAATAATGTGACTTTTGAGTGCCAGACTAGCGCATTTCATCATTAAAACTCGAAAATCACTCAAAGGATTTTTTTTCTAAGGGCATGTATAAAAAAGTATGACGTCATAATGACGTTGCTGAAAATATGACTTCAATTTTAAGCCGGTTATGGACAAAAATTCTAAATATAAAAAAAAATACGATTTTAGCCACCAACGTGTTTTATGATTGCACAAATGTCATGCAACAGTATTTACAACTCTAAACGATGAATGAAGCGATATTTTCATAAATGCTTTTGTTTATACCACCGTGGTTAGTGGTATAAACTTGTTCATAACGATAATCATAGAAATAATACAATCATTAAAGAATTAATTAATTAATTAATGTTTGGTATGTAGCAAATAGCTAAAGGAATAAAAACCAGCCTATCTGATGTACTGATTTCGCCCAACTAGATAAAATATTTGCGTAAATACTCGCGCAAATGAAGTTCAGGGGGAAGGAGGGGTTAAGGCGGTTTTTCTCGCTTTTTGCTTGGTCGAGCGGGGCCTGGGCCTGGGTTGTGTGTTGAACTTGAAAACTTAGAAACCGATCAGTTTTGTCAGGAATGACATTCCCAATACATTTTGCTAACACAAAGGGCATACCATTTCCACGGGGGTGGAGTAGGGAATAATTGTAATTTATAGCTTGGAGGTGTTAAAGTGCCTATGAACCTTATTTTTTTTATTTTAGATATCAATTCTACATCAAATGAATAGTAGAATGGTACAATATATGTATATATCTATATTATATATATATTTGAATACTGTGCCGCTGAGTTAAGGAGGTTTTAATATCCAAAATGCTAATTACATGACGTCAGGGGAGGCATCAATTATTATACAAAATTTGTTGTTACAATTAAACATTTTGTTCAAATTATCAGTAGAAATTTGTTTTCCTATATCAGTAGAAACGCCCATTCACAACCACTAAGAAGTGATTGCAGATACCTTCCCTGACGTCATGTAATTAGCATTTTGGATATTTAAACCTCCTTAACTCAGCGGCAAAGCATTCAAAACAAAATATATTTTACCATTCTACTATTCACTTGATTTAGAATTGATATCTATTATAGAAAATTAAAAAAATATTATTCATAGGCACTTTAATGTTTGGTATGTTGCACTAAGTTATCGGGAATTAAAACTAGGTTATTATATGTAATTTCAACCTGCTAGCTGAAATCTTTGCGTTATTACTCGCGAAAATGAAGTTCAGGGGTTAAGCCGTTTTGAATTTTTGTTTACGCTATCATTTCTCCCCCTGAACTTTAATGTCATCCAAATTAAAAGGAACCCCTGCAGTTTTCTATGGGTGAAATATCATTTTGGTGAAATCCCCATGTCTCTACGACGTTGCTTTCTACCCGTAAAAATCCATCGCCCTTTTGATTTTGCCCGCAAAGCACGCTGGGACAGTTTCATTTGCTATTTCGCAGTCTACGACTGGATTGAATGAAGTTCCAGCGTTAAAATCTTAGTTTGGTACTAAACGCGATAAACGCAACATATTGGTTGCAATTTTGGGGGTAAGATCTGCGAACCTTGCCAAACTGATGGGGGAGGGGTGGAAATTCATATGTATTTCATGTTGATTGTATGAAGTTGCAGCATCAAAATCATAGCTTTGGTACTAAATACGATGAGTACAATATATTGATTTCGAATTTTGTGTAAGATCTGCGAAGCTTACAAAAATGAGGGGGAGGGGGGGGGGACAATTGTATGATTATCGTTAGCGGTACCCACATTGGTCCTATCTGCGACAGACCAAACTCCATAGCGGATCGCTACTTGCGCGGTCAGTTCGTCTGTATAAACATATTAGCAGAAAATGTTCCTTTGACCGGAAGTGGGTTTTTAGTGCCATAAGGAAATATCCGGATATCCGATTTCGCCAGTGAAACAGCTCGTTCGAGACGCTTGAAACTCTGTCCATCAAGAACAGTTACGCTAGCTCCCGAGTATGATCATAGGGATCTCGATCCCTTCAATGTTCACAGCCACAGTTTTCCGAGTGTCTACAGTTGTAGCTGTCACGTGACCTAAGGAACCAATGAGATCTCGCACAGGCCATGTGCTACTTGAGTCTTGTACTGTACAAACCTGGGATTAGACTGGTAAAGATTAGTTCGCTAAGCCTTGTGTTCTATCTATTAATTATGCCAACTAGAGTATAACGATACATCGTGTCAGAAGTGGGATCCGCCACCAGTTAAACTTGTCGAGCCAACTCGCCAGTTTACAACGAACGTTAATGGTAACCTACATTGTAACCAAAAACTGGAAAAACTGGAAGCAAGTATGGAACGCGTACGAAATGGTCACGGGCCTCGACAAATTTAAGATTCAAACTCAGAGTCGCGACGTTCATAACGTGCATAGGAACTAAAGCTCTGGAGATCCACTCGGGCCTGCCCTTCACATCACAGGCGGAGAAGGACGACATTAACGAAGTAATGGAGAAATACTGGTAAAACTAATGTAATTTACGAGAGGTACAAATTTAACACCCGTGTACGAGAACCAGGAGAGTCCGTTGATGCCTACGCGACAGCACTGAGGTCCCTAGCAGAGACATGCGAATTCCTGCAGGACCCTGAAAATGACCTCATACACCTAATTCATAAGGGCGTGGTCTCTGTATTTTAACAGTTTAGCCACATGTTCAATGTATGAAAAAACAACATCCTTGCCATGCGAAAGAGCATACCAGTGTTGTAGCATAAAAGGCTCTAAAGTTACAGCGATTTGAAATTAGAGAAAACTATGTAGGCCTTTCCAGCCTCGCTTTCATGTATTTTCGATATTAAAAATGCCAAAAACTCGATAGCAATTTGAAACATTGCTTTCAAACTGTGGTCAATTACTAATTTAGGTACGATCTTTCATGTGGTAGCAATAGTTTCTCTGTACACATCAATCTTCCAATTTATGCAAATTAGGTGGCAGCCATTATGAATGAGGTCTATACGTGACCGGATAGTCTGTGTAATCGTAGAGCAGCAGAGGCTACTAAAACACAAATGAAAGCAATCTCAAATTAAGAGAACCGAGTCAGGTCCATAGAATTGACAAGGCAAGGAAAAAAGCGAATAGGAAATTGATCAGTACTGTTCAAGATTGCAAATTCTGTGGAAAAGACCACGAACGGAAGAAGAACAAGAGCCCATCTGGGCTTTCACTCGGGCCACTATATAGCGATACTTTCACAGTAATACTGTGACGTCACACAGGCCAGCTCAGAGAGTGCGCTGTACAGATAGCACCATGACTGACCAAGCTATTTAACCTCTCTCTGTTAGATGGTAAATTTCCCGACGACTGGAAGGAAGTCAACGTCACGCCAGTTTTCAAGAAAGACTCTAAGAAACTTGTCAGTAATTATAGGCCGATATCTCCGTTACCCATAATTAGTAAGGTCTTTGAAAAAAGTGTCCTCAAAAGTATTTTCCCATACTTTTTGCAAGCTCTTTCTGATTTTCAGTTTGGGTTCTTATAAGGAAGGTCTTGCGTATCGCAACTCCTGACTGTTTTCCATGAAATCGGCGCTATACTGGATAGTAATACCGAAACTGATGTTCTTTATCTAGACTTTTCCAAGGCCTTTGATTCTATTAATCACGCTAAGTTATTATTTAAGTTAAAGTTATTTGGGATATCGGGCTCCCTGTGGGAATGGTTTAAGGACTACCTTCGTAATCGCAGGCAGTGTATAGTTGTCGACGGGTCTAAATCACAATTGGTGCCTATTGTTTCTGGGGTCCCACATGTAGTATTCTAGGACCCTTTCTTTTCGTTCTATACGTAAACGACGTACCTGACGTCACTTCTGCTGGAACTAGGTCAGTTTTGTTTGCGGATGATACCAAGTGCTATCGCTCACAGAGGTCCCAACAAGACCATCTTGCATCCAATATGACCTGAACGGCTTGGTCAGCTGGAGTGAGGATTGGGACCTCAAAGAAATGCGAGGTACTAAAGATTACTAGGAAACGCAATTCACCTTTTCGGAGTTACAACATAGGGTCTGACCTGTTAAACGAGTCCAGTTCACTAAGGGACTTGGGCATTATTATCTCAAAGAATCTGTCTTGGCATAACCATTTAGTATCGATAGTTGCTAAGTCAAACAAGGTGCTAGAGTTTCTCAGGAGGAACACTCCTGCCTCTCTCAATTCAAATCTTCGTTGTGCGCTATACACTAGTTTCTGTGCTATAAATGTACGGCAGCCAAGTGTGGGCCCCGCAGTCGAGTACGCGGGATCTCCTGCTAATCGAGCGCGTGCAGCGCCGAGCCACCAAGTTTATGCTCGGATTCAGTCTACGCGATCTTTCCTATAGGGACAGGTTAGTTAGGCTAAATTTACTTCCTGTCTCCTACTGGCTAGAATACTTAGACCTGGTATACTTTTGTAAATGCCGCCTCGATCGCTGTAGCTTAGATATAACTAGTTACGTTATTCCCTCTTCCCAGTCATCAAGAGTCACCCGAAAAACTTCCGCTAGTTCTGACTACAAACCTGATTTATATAAAACTTCTACTTTTAGAGATTCATATTTTAATCGTATCGTGCTTCTATGGAACTCCTTGCCACCTGAAATTCAAACTAGCACCTCTATAGCTTCTTTCAAGAAATTACTTCGCGCGCACTACCGTTCGCTTCTGCTATCAACGTTTGACCCAGACCGCATCAGAACATATAAAACTATCTGTTCCAAACGTCGTTCTACAAACATAAAGTCAGTTTGCTGCCGCTAACTTTAACTTAGTACGCCATCATGCTAAATCCACATTATCATCTACATTTAACATGTACTTAAAATATTTTTCTGATTATATATATATATAATACGTAAATTTTATATATACATATTCTTAATTAATGTGTTGTAAGTAACAGGCTTAGCTTGTTTGGACTTAGAGTCTTTGTCTCTGCCTGTAAAGCTATTAAATAAAAAATAAATAAAGGCCAGTCACGCCACATTTGTTGTATTCTGTGGTTGGCAGAAACGAAGCGTGAACGCAGTCAGTTATCACAGGTCCGTGCTTATTCATCGCCAAATTACTTTCTTGTTCTTCCAAAATGCAAGCAAGCCCTTTCATCGAAGCTTATATGCTCTTAACTTATAAGTCTTATAAAATAATTAGGATATGGAAGCAGAATTGAGACTTTAGATGTATTTCGTGAGGCCCAAATCGCTAGATACAAACACATGGGATTTTTTCCCGGGGGGGGGGGGGGTACTCTACCCAAAGTTGGGTAGGAGTGTGCCGCTGGGGCTCTGAAACCCTTACCCTGTTTAAGACAAAAAAAATAACTTTCCATACCCTGTTCAAGACAAAGTGTTAAAATTTTCCCTCCATAAAACAAATAACAAATTATCTATACTTGGATGTCAGTGTTTATTGTGATCTTGTATAATGAGTGTCATAACTAAATAAGTCTTCATCAAGCACTAGACTAAATAACGGCACTAGATAAATACCATACCCTGTTCAAGATCTGTCGATATGAAAATGGATACCCTGTCTAAGATCAGAAACTCGAAAAACCATACCCTGTCCAGCGGATCATCCCCGTATAGTCCATATATGGGAGTACCCCCCCCCCCCCCCCCCCCCACCTCGGTTTTTTTTTTGCCAACCACATTATATATGCAAATATATAAATGACGTCAGTGTTTACAAACAGTAAGTTTACAAACAGTATGTATCGCTATAAACATCAATGCAGCCATTTTTTTGGCCCCTTGTTTGTGCAAGGCAGGTTTTTCCTTTTATATTTTGCGTTCCAGGATTTTTATTTTTTATTTTGGACTACTCTTCTTCAGATTTCTGATGGTGTGTTCCCAATGCGATCGAAGATGAAATACACTTTCATTTGAAATCCACTTAGTAATAACCAAAGGGAAGAATTATTAGTTGAATTTAGCAGTCTTTAGGAGTGGCCGGTAGCGCGGTGACTTTCATTCTCTGCTCCCCTATTATATTTGTAATTTAATATTTTTGTGTTTCTCGTATGTAAATGAAGAAGTTGACCTTTTAATTTAAACACTACTTATTCATGTAACACACGTTTACAATTTAGTCTGCTGTTCTGTTATACTGCAGGTTCCGAGTACTAATAGAGGATTGTCTCAAATGTATGTTTATATTTGTACCATATTATAAGTTGTATCCTGTCCATCCTGTGATGGAGCTAGCTATATATGTCAATTTGTTTGCCTCTATGCAACTTTATCTGCTGTTCTTGCTATACATGATGAGCCATTACGAGTCCATCTTGGTATTTGTTGGATTAACCCTTTAAGCCCCAAGAGTGCCATATGGCACTATTACTGGTTACTTGCTTTGAGGGTTTAAATCTGACTAAGTTCAAAGAGCAATGCCCTGAGATTCCCACACACCTTAATGTATAGACCAATGATCCTATTGAACTGCATTAGGCATATTAAAAATTAATAATTTCATCTAAATCCTCCTTTCTTTGCATAAGATAACTATAGTTGACATTATTTCACTTCAGAAAAAGGGACTAAAATGACAGTTACAGAAAAAAACAATTCTCCTCAGATTCTAAATTTTCTCACAAAAATGCATATTTCACATAAAATTTAGAGTTTCATGTTTGCACTAACCTCACTTTCCGTCTCCCAACACCTAAACTTACCCAGCACCAAGCCATTCTGTCCACAAGCACTTCACATCAAGCTAAATTCATCCATAATGACAGTATGCAAAGCATGCCGGGAAATCCAATCCACCGGCCGCATAGCACTCCGCCATCTTCATTCTTCAAAATATATACCGAGTTTAAAGCCATTTCGACCTAATAGCTTCATACTGGAATCAATGGCAAGTAAATATTGTCCAATATTCCAAAAAGGCTATGATAGGTGGCTCCAGACCCCCATTTATAAATCCCACGCTAAAGTGACAGAAGAAGTCCTAGTCCATTCACGAGTGGGAAATGAAGCTCGTTCTCTATCACAATTACATTGGCACAGACTCGGTTCTTTGAGAAAGTGCTGATTGAAGCTCTCATCAGACTTAATGATGTCCTCCAGCACTCTATAAATGGAGAAAAAGGCTTTAAAAAGCCTGAAATTCTGTATTCCCCCAAACAAACTTCCCTCCACCTCCGTAGAGATCTGACGTCAACATATCCAAATAGCTGACAAAAAACCTTGAGCCCCCAGTAGTATAGGTCAGTTGAAAATTCCATCGTAACGGTAGGTACTTCATATATGATATATATTGTGTACCGAATATATATCTAAATAGGTACTTATTATTATCTCCTAGGATATTATATATATTTTGCACGTGCACGTACTATATACAGTACTATACTGCACTATACAGTACTATACTGCACTATACAGCTAAGCTATACTGCACTATACTGCACTATACAGAGCTATACTCCACTATATCAAGCTAAACAGAGCTATACTGCACTATACTGCACTATACTGCACTATACAGAGCTATACTCCACTATATCAAGCTAAACAGAGCTATACTGCACTATATCAAGCTAAACAGAGCTATACTGCACTATACTGCACTATACTGCACTATACAGCACTATACTGCACTATACTGCACTATACTGCACTATACTGCACTATACTGCACTATACTGCACTATACTGCACTATACTGCACTATACTGCACTATACTGCACTATACTGCACTATACTGCACTATACTGCACTATACTGCACTATACTGCACTATACTGCACTATACTGCACTATACTGCACTATACTGCATTATACAGCTGCACTATACTGCACTATACAGAGCTATACTGCACTATATCAAGCTATACTGCACTATATCAAGCTATACAGAGCTATACTGCACTATATCAAGCTATACTGCACTATACTGCACTATACTGCACTATACAGAGCTATACAACGTTATATAGCGCTATACAGAGCTATACTGCACTATACAGAGCTATACTGCACTATACAGAGCTATACTGCACTACACACAGCTATACCGCGCTATACTGCACTATAGAGAGCTATACCGCGCTATACTGCACTATACAGAGCTATACAACGTTATATAGCGCTATACAGAGCTATACTGCGCTATACTGCGCTACACAGCACTACACAGCACTACACTGCACTACACAGAGCTATACCGCGCTATACCGCACTATAGAGAGCTATACCGCACTATACCGCACTATACTCGGCGTTGCGGCTCTGGAGTATCGGAGCACAACGAGCGGAACGCAGGCTATTTGTTTTGTAATGAGAGGTTGGTATTTGGGAAACGGCATGTTTAGAACTATCACAAGAAGCCGGTAGCATGGGATTTCCGAATGCTGTTTTGATGGAATTGCATAAGCTAAGAAAACGCACTTCCGAGAACCTTCAGGCCTTTTGAAATATCCATTCTTAAGCTGCTACTCCCTGTTTATTAGAATAGATGTTTGTTAATGCTTAGAACCCTGTTTAAGCTGGCTATAATATATCGGAAATAAATTATTACTATAATTGGAAACTGATTTTTTGAAGAAGTAGTAAAAAAATTAAAACTGCCTGGTTCATTACTGACTGACTAATCCAGTTGGCTGAGTGCGAATGAATTTTTCAGCTGGCTTGGAATCATTCATGCAATTCCTCAGCACTGGAAGTCACTGCTGAAGTCTAGTAAAGTAGTGGATAGCAGTGAAATATACTCCGATACGATATATATTTAAAGGGTAGGACTTATTAGGTTGAAAAATTAACTAATAAAAATGTCTATGATATACTGATAACCCAGAAAACAGAAATACCTACTGCACAAGCTAAGTGAGAAAGAAGGTTAATGGTTGAGGAATTAGATTGGAAGGTAATTTATGTTCGTATTTATAAAACAACCATCGAATCTTATCTTAGAAACTTTCAATACAAAATCATTAACAATTGCCTTTACCTTAATAAGGACTTTATAAATTTAATTTAATTTATGATTTTCGTTGTTTTTTTCTGCTATAGCTGGAGCAGGAGTCAATGATTCATTTTTTGGTTGAATGTCGTCCTGAAGTTATGTTTTATGATACCTGTGATATTGTAATACCCTCCTTGAATGCCTTCAACATAATTTTAGGAGTAGACCCAAGGAGAAAACAATGCTATTGTTAATTTTGTTATTTATTTTCAAACTAATGTACAAATACAGAGCACGTGGGAAAGTGCCAAAATTAGATGATTTTATTCAAAAGATGCGATATTATTATAGGATTGAAGGATCGATAGCAGAATAGTGTAGCAGTATAGTGCAGTATAGTACAGTATAGCTCTGTATAGTGCAGTATAGTGCAGTATAGTGCAGCTGTATAATGCAGTATAGTGCAGTATAGTACTGTATAGTGCTGTGTAGTGCAGTATAGTACTGTATATAGTACGTGTACGTGCAAAATATATATAATATCCTAGGAGATAATAATAAGTACCTATTTAGATATATATTCGGTACACAATATATATCATATATGAAGTACCTACCGTTTTTAGTGCCCTCACCTTTACTGGGCAACATTATGTAATCAATAATTCTTCAGTATAATCTATCAGATTAATAAAATCGGCTATGAGCCTGTGCTCAGCCATATTAGTCCAACAATGGTGTAATACATGTTCATTGCCCAGTAAACCGAGCGCAGGCAAATCAGCACTTGGAGTAGCTATATAGTGGGTAAAGGAGGGAAGACAAATAACTATCTTCAAAATTTAAGACTTCGTAAAAGAACCTCAAACTGATCCTTGTCGGCAACTGCATACAATAGAAGATTAAGTCCTCACTTCTCCCGGTAGTGGATTATTATTCGAAAGTGCCTTGGCGAGTGTTAACAAAATCCTGCGTCATTTTTGAACATTTCTCGGCGTGCTCCTGCTGTTGCTATTAGAGCCAGGTTAACTCTATCCTCCATTAGAGGAGAGGTTACCTTTCAGGAAGTATGAAAAACATCGATGTCCCCCGATTAATCGAGATCTGGTAAAAGCGCGCGAAACCCGTCACTTTAATGTCTTTGCTAAACCATTACAAAAATCACGCGCTGTAGACTGTTTGATCTATGTAAGAAAAAGCCGTTGGGATTAGTCGACACGTGTTGTTTTCCATTGGAGGAACTAAGTACGCATTTTTGGTTCTGTCATTTTGTGCTCGGTCCGTATGTTATCAGCGAGCTAAAGGTTTCCTCGGCACTATTTTATAGTGATTTTTATGTAGGAAAAAAATATATGTATAGCAAGTCTTGATAAAAGAAAATGGTTTGTTAGTATTCAATTTCATTTCAAACTCTAGCCAACATAAGGACGATCTCGAGGTTGTACAACGCGGGCGTACAAGTGTATATGCTAAAAATAACTAGGTTAGATTTCCACTCATTTTTATTTCCACTGATTATTTCTATATATAATATTTCATCTTTAACTATTTTGGTTTGCAAGACATTGCCAGGATGGCATTCAGCTGGGTGGAGAGGGCGTCAAAGTTGTCTACTTGAATGACTTTGTTTTGCTTTTTGTTGGCGATCTGAAGGAGTTCAGCTTTGTTGATACCGGAACCAATACCTATGGCGATCACATCTACGTTCTTTGCCTGTCGAAAGAAACAAGAAATACAGTCAATGAACAAGTTCTCGCTACTGAAGTGCAGTTTGTCTGCACTGCTGATGTAATTAATAAAATAACAAATGAATAGGGGTATCCTAGAATTAGTATCGCAAAGTAATTACGTTCAAATGAACTTACCAGAAGGGGTTTCAGAACAGTGGGGTAAGGAGCACTGCCAGCGTTGGTCTTGCCATCTGTCATCACAATCAATACGTCTGGTATATTACGTCGATCTCCTCCACTCGGTGAGAACAGGTCGCTATTGGCCAGTCTCAATGCCATGTCTGTACGAGTCCCACCTGCAGTGAATGGAATGCCATCGATAACAGTCTTCATGGCGGGCAGCGACTGTGAGGCAACAGAGGCGAAGCTGACGATACGGGTAGCTGTTGAGCTGTAGGCGATTATACCAAGACGACTACCGGATGTAGAGATGCCAAGGCGAGTCACTAGAGTAGAGAGGAATGCTTTAACTTTCTTGAAGTTGGTGGCGCCAACACTACCTGAACGATCTAGGATGATGCCAAGGTCCAGAGCTTTACTGCACGGAGCCATCTGCTGTGGGATCCCTGTGGAATGAAAACCAAACATGAGTGACGTCTCATATTACGTCACGAGACATGCAATAATAATAACTGTTATTGGGGGTGTCCTGTGGAATAATAAAGCAGTGATAGGATGAACTCACCTCCTTCACAGCCGTACAGTTCCATGCGCATAGCGATGTGACCATACCAGCTTTTGGGGAGAACTCGGATAAAGCGAATGTTTTTCAAAGGAGGGACGAATTCATTGAGAACAACGCTACCCCTGTCTCTGTTACCAAGGAATACCTGAAATGCAAAGGGATGCATGAACAAGTTTAAGATATTAGGCTAGTAGGAATAAAGTAATATATTTGAAATTATAAGTTTCGACCATACGTTTCACCCACCCTGTCTTTGCCATTATTTTCGTAAGTAATAAACTGCTTCCCATCCATACTGTACTGCACCATATAACTAGTCACCCACTGGTTCGTCTCCTGCCTGCCTTGGGTAGCAATTCGTGTCACTATTTTGTAATCTTCAAAGTCAATTTGAATCCACTGATTGACGTTGTTCAGCTTAGCTGCCCAGCCTCCACCGATATCTTTCCTTGCGTTCAAGTGCAGTCTCGCGTTTGCTGCTTTGAGAGCCGCGTTGTATTCCGATGATGCCGAGAACTGGTGATCTTTGATCGACAGGCATTGACAACCGAGAGCAGTTACACACTCTGGTTTTGGAGGCGGCTCAAATCCTAGAAATGATACATTGGTTGGACAGGATTGAAATAAGAAATTGGAAGATCGATGTTTGATAAGGGACTTGCATTATCTACCTTCAGTGCAACCGTAGAACTGTACTCTCATGGAGATGTGTCCCTGCCAGGTCTTTGGACGTACCCGGATGTAACGAGTGATGATTGGATTGGGTAGCACGTGAGTAACCACATTGTGACGATCATTGTTGCCAGTGAAAACCTGGGAAGAGGAGATCAAAATATGTTATGGATCAGCGTGTCAATTGTTAAGAATTTGCTGTGTTAACAAACCTTCACATTTCCTTTAACAGAATATGGCGTAAACAGGCTGCCGTCCAGACTGTATTCCAACGTGTAACTCTTCACCCATTGGTTAGCATCCTGTCGTCCTTGCGTAGACATACGGGTTACCTTTGTCGCCTTGTTGAAGTGCACCTCAAGGAACTGGAAGGCGTCATTGGTTCTAGCAGACCAGGATCCAGTCCTTCCTCCACCAGCCATGAAGTGTAGTCTTGCGTTAGCTGCTCTGTGAGCCGCGTTGTATTCGGACGAAGCTGACATTTGATTGTCGGCCAAGTTAATCGCAGCCAGACATTTTTTGATAATTGGTACTTGGAAGCCTATGGGACAATCAACCCAATTTGTGAGATATACAAAGCATACAGAGAAACAAAATCGGAATCGGCTAGGATTATAAAGTTTACTAACCTTCTGTGCATCCATAAAGCTCGAGTCTCATCGAGATGTGTCCATACCAGGTACGTGGAACGACGCGAATGAACTTCGCTATGATAGCAGGCTTCAGGATGTGGCCAACAACAGTATTCCTGTTATTGTTACCCTTGAGTATCTTGGAATTGATGTATGGCTCAAAATGGCCGCCATCCATACTGAACTGCAAACTGTAACTGGTGATCCACTGGTTGGCGTCCTGGCGACCTTGTGTGGCGATACGAGTAACCTTGGTGATCTGAGTCATGTCTACCTGTAACCACTGACCGTGATCGTTGAATCGAGCAGACCAAGCACCCATTAGACTGCCTTGGCGAGGAAGATGAAGTCTAGCACGAGCAGGTGAATGAGTTGCACTCCACATGGAGGAAGCGGTGAGTCGAGCGTCCAGGATCTTCTTGTTTTGCATTCCAAGGGCGGCAGCACATTCGACAGATGGTATAACGAATCCTAACGAAAAAGAAACTAAGGTTTATAGGATGCATACTAAAGTTGACCGAAAGTATACTAACATATTGTCGGCACGATACTATACCTTTTCTACAGCCGAAGAATTCTGCTCTGAGTGAGATGTGGCTCTGCCAGGTCTTCGGGAGAATGCGGATAAATCGAGCGATGATTGCGGTCTGTAGTTGGTGGAGAATTACGATGAACCTATCGGTGTTACCGGACAGAACCTGGATAGTAATAAATTGATTTAGCTAATACATGATTAAGAAACGATAAATATATTGTGTGTTTCGAAAGATTGAGTAGAAATCTGGTGTTGGCACATATCTGCAAGACATTTATGAAGATTTCGTTTCACGACGCTGGAATGGATATGCTTATTTTAAGACTAAAAACCCAATGTTGTGTTTCATTACCGATCGATATAGGCTTTTCAAGCAATCAACGAGCAAACATTACTTACAGCAACATATTTCCCTTGTTGGTAGTCTTCCCAGAAGATTCCATCTCGACTGAATTGAAGTGAATAACTCTTCACCCATTGGTTGGCGTCCTGTCGGCCCTGAGTGGCCACCCTTTTGATTTTCACCACCTGACTAAAGTCCATCTGAAGCCATTGCTTATTGTTGTTTACTCTAGCTGACCAAGCACCAGTCCTTCCTCTGCCAGCGTGGAAATACAGCCTCGCGTTAGCTGCTCTGTGACCAGAATTCCACTCAGACGAAGCTGACATCTTGGTATCTTTGACGAGACCACTTCTAAGACCCATTGGGGATACACACTTTGGAACATTAGGTGCAGTGAACCCTAAGAAATGTTAAAGATTACTTGCCGTTGAAGAAGAATGTTAAAATAATGCTTTTAATTGTAAAGGATGGCGCGCTGGTAAATATTATTCCGATCCTGGAAAACAGTAATGTCTGGCCCAAGCAGCTATCGTACCTTTATAACAACCGTAGAACTCCAATCTCATGGAAATGTGTCCCTGCCAGGTCTTTGGACGTAACCGGATATAACGTGTGATGATTGGATTGGCGAGCACGTGACTAACCACAGTGTAGCGATCGCTGTTGCTAGTTAATATCTGTGTGTACAAGTAAATAGTATAGTATACACTGGATCTCTTGGAGTAAAACCTCCCCTTTCCTTATTTTTAATGTTTCTTGAGTTCCATACATTTTATGGAATGCATAAGGAATATTCTAGTGTGAATCTACCGAGGAAGCGAAAAATAAAGATAAATCGACGTTACCTTTATTTTTCCACCAACGCTGTAAGACTTGAAAATCCCGCCGTCCATACTGTATTCCAGAGTGTAGCTCTTCACCCATTGGCTGGCGTCCTGTCGTCCTTGTGTAGATACAAGTGTTATCTGGGTTACTTTACCGAAATCAATCTCTAGGAACTGATAGACGTTGTTAACGAGAGCAGACCAGGCCCCAGTCCTCCCTCCGCCAGCATAGAAATGTAACCTGGCATTTGCTGCTCGGTGGCCTGAGTTCAACTCGGATGAGGCGGACATCTGATCGTCAGCCATGGTAAGTTTGCTTTGGCATTTTGGGATCTTTGGTGTCTGGAATCCTAGAAAACGGTACATTGAATTTAGAGTGTCCTGTTCATATAATTTTTAAATATTAATGTTTTAGTACTTCACGTTTAATATTTTGATTAGAAATGGTTAATGTAAATTGTCATATATACCTTCTTTACATCCATACAATTCCATTCTCATTGAAATGTGTCCATACCACGTCTTGGGAAGAACCCGGATGTATCTAGCGATTATTACTGGCGCAAGTATGTTAACAGCAACACGGTCCCTGTCTTTGTTGCCAGTCAGAACTTTGTTGTTAGTATAGGGCTCGTAATATCCTCCATCCTGGCTGAACCGGAGACGGTAGGTGGTGACCCACTGGTTGGCGTCCTGTCTTCCTTGTGTCGCTATGCGTGTGATTTTAGTCACTTTACCGAGATCAACTTGTAGAAATTGACCACCATCATTCACCCGAGCGGCCCAGGATCCGAGAAGCCGGCCTTGTCGTCGCAGATGTAGCCTGGCACGAGCGGGTAAGAGATTTGCGTTGTAAGAAGTAGAAGCGGTGATACGAGAGTCTGGAATTCGACCGTCGATCATGCCTAGTGCAGAGGCACACTTTTCCTTGGGAATACAGAATCCTGTTGAGAAAGTGAAAGCATGCTTATTTGCAGCTCGAGCATTACCGGTGTTACAACAGATTTATCTACTGTTATGTACATTTATTAAGTTCAAGTCTTACCAGATGTGCATCCATAGAATTCAGCTCTGAGCGAGATGTGGCTCTGCCAAGTCTTAGGCTGAATGCGGACAAATCGTGCGATGATTGCTGGACTGATGTCATGAAATACCATCGTGTTGCGGTTGTTGTTACTATCAAACATCTGTTAAGAATCACACATTAATGGTTCCGTTATTGAAATTGTGAACTTTGGTTAAAGTGCTTCTAACGTTTACATTTATCATTATATCGATTCTACATCAATATTCTGATTCGAGTGTTACCCCTATAAGAGTTACAGATTTGTATTTCCAGAATGGTAATGCCCGACGTCATTCCAGGAATTTAATGTGTTCTTTCTTCTTGTGAAAGAAACTATTACTAATTTTGTGAAACTATTTGGTAAAATCACTGATGCAACTACAAATATAACAGAGATGATTATGATACGACACAACTAGGTTTCCTAAGGAAAAGTATGAGCACTATCTGCTGGTTGTATTTTTCTTGGCCACCGTTTACAATATACAGCTTGATGGAGTCTGATTTGGCCTTACTATATTATCGAGAGAAGTCTCCTTTTTGGGATAGTTCTATAATTTGAATACTGTTGAGCTTTCGAGAAGCGTTTGAAGTAAGAGTTCCATGTAAAAAAAGGTCTTACTTTCTTTAGGTACGTTTCCCAAACGGTTCCATCGCGACTGTAAGCCAAAGTGTAGCTCTTCACCCATTGGTTGGCGTCCTGTCGGCCTTGAGTTGCTATGCGAGTTATTTTAGTCGTCAGGCCAAAATCCACCTGGAGCCATTGTTGGGCGTTGTTGTACCTAGCAGACCAGGCCCCAGTCTTCCCTCCACCAGCTTTAAAATTCAGTCTTCCGTTTGCTGCTCCGTGATTGGCATTCCATACAGAGGAGGCGGTCATCTGTGGGTCTGTGATGCCATGTTTCTCTAGGCCAAGAGCGGTCAGGCATTCGGACGTTGTAGTAGGTTGAGTATCTAACGAGTAAAGTATAGTTATCTTTTTCTGCTTCAAAATAATTCACGTCCTGCTCTTTCAACAATTTATCATTCTACATAGTTCGGGCAATTCTGCTATATTGTGTATAACCAGTACTAAGTATTTCCAGAACGTACTTGATTCTCTTTGTTTGACAACTATTTTGGGCTAATTGATAAAATTAAGGAAAACATCAACAATACAGAGTCCCCATGAGAGGTGTCGACCGGAAATACATCACACATCACACATCACAACATAAAAATGTTCAATCACACGGTTCTTTTCGTGAGCCAAAATTATTTTACTCTTTGCAACTTTCAATTTAACTATCAGCTAATCTCAAATTTGTTAGTTAGTTTAATACATCATGTAAATGATGAAACTAGTCTTAACTGAACAAAACTGAACTATCTCAATTAAGGGCCTTGTTCAAAGCTACCATAGGCACCGTTGTCCTGCCTCGGAAAGTGTAAACACATTTATCAAACAAAATTTGGCTGAGACAAATTGCATAGAGACTTTACATGGTTGTCGGCTAAGTGCAAATTAACATGCCCTTTTGTTTGTTTGGGTTTATAAGAATGCCAATCAATATTGTAAAGTGAAATTACCTCGAATGTAGAATGCCTGCAAGAGTACAACAACTAACAGGAGCTCTCCTGTCATTGTGGGTTGGCAGCTCTACGGAAAAGGGAAATAAAAAGAGTAAGAGTTAATACACTGGAACTAGAGTTACAATCGCAATTAGCGAATGTCGTGCACCGTGGCTAAACGGAGCTACCTTCAGCGTTTGTTGGTCCGTCAGCAGCTTTTCAGGGAACGAGGGAGAAAACGAAAAAACGTATTTCCGGCACAAGATAGCTACGGTATCACCTCCCCAAGGTAAAATCACTTATCGATATCATCTCAGTTTTGGTTTCGTGGTTTTATCAGTAACTGGAGAACTTGCACACTTTAGCAAATTCACTGCGACTTTCTGCTAAAATTCTACAGTAAACAGGCTCGAAAGCAACTCATACATTTTACAAACCGAATTTTATACTTATTTTGTCAGATGCATGAGGTTTTTAAGATCTCACCTTAGCGTAAACGGCCGTGCAGCTGTCTCAATAAACTTTAGAGTCTTCTGGACGTGACTTAATGACTAATCGTCCGGTCTGAAATAGGTCTTATTTATATTTGTACTGTTTACTAAAGCCCGGCATTTTTGCCAACGTAACGTTCATCCCAGTATGGGATTACGTAACACATGATTAGAATGTCGAGCTTTTGAACAAGAAGGAAGTTTTGGTACTTAATTGCCCGTTACAAGAATGTTACGTTTTCCATTCTTGCTCATCATGTAAACCAATCGCCATTCTCTTCGACTGAGAATGTTACGTAAGAGCTGCCCTCGTTACGTCATTGTGTATTCACGTTGTCTTCATTAGCAAGCTTCTCTCTTCGCGTAGTTGTCATCTCATCACATTGTACTCCTTGTTCGCCGTTAGCAGTGACATCTCAGTGAGTTTATATGTCGTAGGGAATTGAACATTCCTGTGTTAACTCGCATTTTTGTGTTACCCCAGGGAGTATTAGCAATTCCTGTATTAACAATCGATATTCAAAACATCTAATCAATATTATTTGCATTTTAATCAGTTTTCCGTCGCGCGTGCAATTGCCAAGCTGAGGTAAACAAAATCTTGACATCAATTACTTCCTTCAGTTAATAGTGTAATAGATGAAGTCTATAAATTGTATATCTGGTAAAAGCCGACGTGATAAAAAAGTCTCCCAATGGTAAACTAGTGGCTACAAGATTAAAATACAATGTAGTCTTTCCAAGGCTTTAATTTGAGTTTTGTTTTTGTTGCTGTAATACAACCTTAAACTGGATCCAAACTATCTTTTCTCGTAATTTCCATAGACATTTATTGTCAGACTTCATTGAAATGTTGATTCGCAGTACTGTTGACGGTCAGATTTTGCGGTAAGATTGATTGTTCATCTGATCCTCCTTGTAAAGCTAAAGTCTACGGAGTAAAGGAGCTGTGTCACGGTTTGCGCATGTCTGGAATCAATGTTCGATTCATGGCTGTTAATTGGATTCAAATACTTAAGTACTTATTAATACTTAATACTTAAGTCCTCTCGGCTCTTAATACTTGATTGAAAAGATATGGAATATTTTCCTTGAAGACTAGAACTACGTCACAGTTTGTTAATCGATCATTTTTGCACATTTACTTTGATTTCATCCATCCCACACGTGTGCTAGGATAGTCAGTTTATATGAAAACTACTGGAAATAATATTGTTCCGACCCGGAACATAAAGGTGTGTCCTTCACCTTGTCTCCACTTCTTTGATACGTTGAAATTGCATCGCCCAGAATGGCCTTTGTTCGAGGGACATCATTAGTTTTTTGAATGAATATATTAAGGTCGCCTCATTAGCAATTCGATGAGTTAGATGTTGGCTATATGATTGGCTGAAAGGAAATCCGTTCTGGAAGTTGTAATTCCCTGGTCATGGCGTCCGCACACAAAATTAGCTCAAAGGAAAACCGTTCTGAGAGTTGGTTTGATTCACCTCTAAGCGAGTGTAAATTAAACCAAGAAACGCTTTGGATCAAACGCTTTATTTAAACAGTTCTAAACAGTGTTGATTCTGGTTTTCATTATTTGAAAGACCGCCATATTGTTCAATGAAAGTCAATTCAAGAGAAGTTCGTAAAACCAGGTAAAACTATCTAGTCAATGGAAACGACAAAGCCCTTCGTCTTAAAACTCGTGCTCTCATTTTTTTACAGCGTGTTAACATCACATCGCAAATAATTATAAATACAGATTCTAGGAAGCTGTAGCTTTAAAATGAGATGTTATTAAAACTTACCACAATGGCTTACACCTGAAATAATGGATCTTATGAAGTCGCGCGACGGGCTGCTCAAAAGAGCGAAGCGGTTTCAACGACCCCGATGATTGGTTGTCTCTCAAGCGCGCCAAAAATAGAGTTACATCAGCTATTAGATCTGCCAAGAAAAACTACTTTCACGAGTGTATCAGAGAAAATTGGGAAAACCCAAAACGCCTATGGTCAACATTAAGGAACTTGTCTGGTAAAGGCAAAAACTCTGGTGGAGTGATTTTTCTTGAGGAAAGTGAAATTCAAATTCGCGATCCGGGGCAAATCGCTGATATCTTTAACGAGCATTTTTGAGGTATAACCAAAATGTTAGCCGACAAGGATCAAAAGCCGTTTGACCCCGCAGTAGTGACGGAGTTTGTTAGAAGACACAAGCACCCCGACATCAAACTGACTTTTCCGATGATAACACCTCGTCAAACACAGAGCCTTATAGAATCTATCCTATCAGGCAAAGCAACGGGTACTGATGGACTGAGTGTGCGTCTCTTGAAGATTGCGGCACCGGCGATCTCTCCATCGCTCACCAAGCTGATTAACACCTGCATCACAAGTGGCACATTTCCATCTGTGTGGAAGGAAGCAAAGGTTGTACCCCTGCACAAGTGTAACAGCGAATCGGATAAGAACAACTATCGCCCCATCTCCGTGCTACCAGTATTATCAAAAGTCTTCGAGCGCCATTTACACAATTCTCTCCATGTATTTTTGAAGGGCAATAGCCTGTCGTACAAGCTTCAGTCGAGCTTCAGGTAGCACCATTCGACGGAAACTGCTCTGATTAACATTATAGATAGACTACTGACGAACCTAGATAATAACCACGTGAATGGCATTGTCTTTGCTGACTTTAGGAAAGCTTTTGACCGTGTTGATCACCACGTCTTAGCCCAGAAACTACGCATATATGGCTTGGATGATTGCAGTTTGAAACTGATGAAGTCGTACCTTACGTCACGCAAGCAGTTCACTACTATAAACAACAAGTTATTCTCGCCCTAGTACCTCACCCATGGTGTACCACAGTGATCCGTGCTCGCTCCTCTCCTTTTCCTAATATTTATCAACGATCTACCCGAATCAGTAGCTGGTTCATCAAGTGTAGATGTCTTTGCTGATGACACGACACTCAGCAGTTCCTCACTGTGGTCTGAAATTGGGAGTCTACGGAGTAACCTTGGTGAAAGTACAGTGGACTTAGAGAAATAGTCGAAGAACAATCGTCTCCAGTGGAATACTAGCAAGACCAAGTCGATGCTCGTTACTGGAAAGAGACTAAGGTAGTGTTAGAATACGTGCTCTGATATCACGACTAACCCTAGATTAGGATAAACCGCAATGTAATCTTGTTAATCTGCCATTTCCTATATGGTATATGTCAATGTGTAAAGAATGTAACTATAGATAATTTACGTAGATCCGTTTTAGATACGCCCAATAATTGTGTATATTAATATGATTGACTTTGTGAAATAAATCAGTTGTAACTCCTAATATTGAGTGGTGCGTTATCTTGTGTAAAAGCGATGGCGACATCACTGAACCTAACAGGTTATGGGCCCAGGAGGACGCTCATGTTTGACGGAGACGAGAGCAAGTACGAGCTCTGGGAGGTGAAGTTTCTTGGCTACATGCTCCTTCAAAAGCTGTACGATGTAGTCATACCAAAGGAAGGTGAAGAAGAAGCCCCTGATGCGGCAAAGAACGCCAATGCGTTTGCCGAATTAGTGCAGTGTTTAGACGACAGGAGTTTGGCCCTCGTCATACGGGAGGCTAGGGACGATGGCAGGAAAACTTTGGATGTCCTGAGGGAGCACTACCAAGGGAAAGGGAAGCCCCGCATAATTGCCCTGTACACTGAGCTCACTTCGCTTCACATGGGTGAAGGCGAAACCACCACCGACTACATCATAAGGGCGCAGACCGCAGCAACTTCGTTAAAAGCGGCCGGCGAGGTAATCAGTGACGGTCTGTTGGTAGCGATGGCACTAAAAGGCCTACCCACCAGTTACCAGACATTTTCCACGGTTGTCATGCAAAAAGACAAACCAATGACATTCTCGGAGTTCAAGGTAGCCCTCCGTAATCACGAGGAGAACGAGAGGTGTTGCAAGAAAGGGGATGGTGGAAACGGAGATGGTGTTATGTCGGCGGCGAACGGCACTCCGAAACCAAACAAGTTTCAGGGAAAGTGCTTTAAATGCGGGAGGAAAGGACATAGAAGTGTGGACTGTTATTCCAATAAAGTCGCAGATAAATGGTGCCAGCGGTGCAAGAACAATTCCCACAATAGTAACGATTGCCGGAGAGGGAAGGCTGACGCAGCAAAGACAGCGGTGGAACCTCAAGAACAGGAACAAAAAACGGACGCTGGTACCGATCATAGTTTTGCTTTTACTATCAAGGATCAGGAAGGTAGAGGTAAGATCATTTCAAGTTTACTTTTGGATACTGGAGCTACAAGCCATATCATTAATGACAAGTCTAAGTTTGTAGATTTTGACCTCCAATTTAACGCTAGAGATCATTTCATGGAACTCGCTGATGGAAGTAAAGCAAACGTAGTTCGGGATAAAGGAAATGCTAAGGTTAAGCTATATGATGTGAACGGGAATTTACATGATGTAATTCTCAACAATGCTCTATATATCCCTTCCTACAATCAAAATATCTTCTCAGTTTCTGCCGCAATAGAAAAAGGCGCGAGCGTTAATCTTGATAAGGATGAGAAGTATTTTAAAGCACCTAATGGCACAATGTTTGAGATTGAACAAAAAGGCCGACTGTACTATCTAAATAGTATTTCTTCGTCGAAAAACAACGCCAGTTCTTTGATGAAGTGGCATAAAATTATGGGCCATTGTAATTTTCCGGATTTGCGAAAATTGGAAAATGTAGTTGACGGCATGCAGATTGTCGATGAGCAGCAATGTGAGTTCGCTATTTGTACACAAGGCAAAATGTGCCAGACTCGGAGCCGTAAGCCAGATGAAAAGGCCAAAGCCCCTTTAGAATTTGTTCATTGTGACTTGGCCGGTCCGATTAATCCGGAAGCTAGAGACGGTTTTAAATATGCATTGTGTTTTGTTGATGATTATACTGGTATTAATATGGTTTACTTTCTGAAACAGAAAAGTGACACGCTAGAAGCCACGCAGAAGTTCCTTGCTGACACGGCTACTTTTGGTAAGGTGAAACGCATTAGGAGCGACAATGGAGGGGAATTTTCGAGCAAAGAGTTCAGATCTTTACTGCGTAAAAACACAATCAAGCATGAAACAAGCGCGCCGTATTCACCGCACCAAAACGGCACTGTAGAAAGAGCATGGCGTAGTTTGTTTGAAATGGCCCGGTGTCTTTTATTAGAAGCGGAACTACCTAACGAGTTGTGGACGTACGCTGTAATGACTGCCGCATACATTAGAAATCGGTGTTTTAACGCGAGGTTAGGCAAAACTCCTTTTGAGGCTCTTATCGGAAAGAGACCGGATGTTAGTAATATGCACGTTTTTGGCTCAACTTGTTACGCCTACGTTCAAAACGCGAAGAAACTAGAAGCCCGAAGTAAGAAAGGCATTTTTGTAGGCTATGACAGAGAAAGTCCAGCATACCTAGTTTATTATCCTGAATCAAACAAAGTTGAAAGAGTGAGATGCGTGAAATTCCTTGAACAAAGTGTTTGCGTGCCAAAAATAGAAGAGGACGAGAGTATGTTACCGATCCCACTGACAACCGGTTGACACTAATGAACAAACACACGAAGATAAAGATGTGACTGCTGAGAATGGTAAGGAGAACGAGGACGGTCGTTAC
Organism: Actinernus sp. WN-2022; assembly: GCA_030867875.1. Lineage (NCBI taxonomy): Eukaryota > Metazoa > Cnidaria > Anthozoa > Actiniaria > Actinernidae > Actinernus > Actinernus sp. WN-2022. The sequence goes on from JAOWCC010000853.1 coordinate 15,558,125, forward strand.
CCCAAACGAATTCGCAACAAACCTAAGCACTTGGAAGAATATGTTTTGGACAGTGACTTAGAGGACAATACTAACTGCACTGTAGATTACTGTTACCGAGTTGCGAATGAGATAAACTAAGAGCCGAGTTAAAATCCCGAGTTGGATTTCGAGTTGGATTTTAGCAAAAGTCCTAAATTTTTCATCATTTAATACAAGGAAATGCAAAAGGCAACAAACGACTTCGTAATTGTTTTGAAGGGCCTTGTATGTCTTATGCAGGAGTCAACTTGGGCTCAGAGTGTTGCGTGACAGAGGTCATAACGGCTGCGAAGGAGACTATGTATGTCTCTCTATATGTATGTATGTGTCTATATGTATGTGTGTCTCTCTATATGTATGTATGTATGTGTCTATATGTATGCAAAGTGTTCTAGTATGTATATTTGTTTTTGATTTTATTCCATATTAATTCTCTTTACATTGATTCCAATTACTCATTATATCTTGTAATGTTGTAGCTCGTGCGTTAATTTTTTCCCATACTTCCTTTCCTTTCCATTACGTTTTAGATAACTATGTAAGGTTAATGTGTCTTCCCTCTGTAAATAAAGAATATTGTATTGTATTGTATTGTCACGGATTTTGGTATTAGTCACGTGACCCGTGGGATCGAATCTGCCGATTTGCACACAACCGTCTATCATGTACAATGACGTCATCAGTTACGTGACACATGGGAAAATAGGTAATATCTCCTTAATAAATCGGCCGATGTCAACCAAAAATGCACACAACCTACTAGAGTAAAGTCTGTTATAAACAGTGACGTCATCAGTCACGTGACCCGTGGGAAATTAACTCACATCTCCTCACGTTAACAACAGGAATACGTTAAATATTAGTATACCTAACAGGTGGTGAATGCTGCTCCGCTCAGTTAAGGAAGTGTATTAGAAGAGAACCTACAGTAGCACTTTGGCAGGAAAAATACGTTACTGGGTGATAAAAATGCCAGTAATATAACTAACGTGTAACTGGATCCTGTTTGAGTTGCGGTGTGTATCTCAAAAGTTGTCCCGATTTATTTTCATTTTGTCCCGACATATCAACGATCTCCCAGTAAATCCCCTGAGCCTACCAATTCCCGACATTTTCTTAAGATTCCCGGCAAAAAAAAATGCTGTTCTCCCCGGTGAAGTTTAAACACCGGAAATCAACTGTAATCGAGAATGTAATTGTAAATGCTAATTGTGTTTTGAACCGGCGGCTTGACTTTATCGAAGACCAATAGAAGAAAATTATTTGCTGCTCACCATCTTGATAACAGGAGAGATCTTGCTCTTTGGAAACTGATAGTTGACACGAAGAGTTCGCCTACACCTCTACACGTCAACAAATTCATGATTACACAAGGATCGCATATACAGAAATGCATCAAAGAACGGTTGAACGTAGTTAGCTTCCACCTCGTGTAATGTCACGTGACGATCAGATTCGTGCAAAGCATTGTGGTAAAAAAAGACAATAGAAGTGATGCATTGTGGTAAAAAAGAAATCGAGATTTGGACCCGCTTACAGATTAGAACTGCTGCCTTACTCGCTCGCTTCAGGCTCGCTCGCTGCGGCAGCAATTAAACTAAACAATAACCTTCCCTAAGACAACATGTCTTCGAAACATATATGCAAACTCAAAATACTTGCAAATACCTTCCTATATGCTTTGCGTGTTGATAGCTCGCAACATTTTTGTCTGGGATATCTATACTAAAAACTTGGTAGATACTAATTTTTGATCTTCTCTCTAAAATTAATATTATACGGTACCTACAACAGAGAGATATAATTAAAACATTGCGTAAATTACCAACGTTGACGTGTAGGGTCAGTTGGAACCTGACGACTCGTACCCAGTCGTTATTTATAAGAAAAGAAAACAAAGACACAATTCGTCTTCTAACTGGGTACGAGTCAGAGTCGGATCGATAGAACTGATGGGATCAATTGATACTGTCACAGGTTGAACGTAACACTTTATTGATAAACATCTACTCAATGAGAACGTGGCTTCAGTATCTTACCCGGAGCTTTTCGACGTAGTTATGCAATTGTAGAGCGTCAACAGTTTGTGACAACCGGGTGACAATATACTATCAGTGAAAGCATAGAAATGGAAGCTGAGCCCGCCTGTCTTTTGTTATTTAGATCACGCGCGCAACATCGTCCGAATGTGGGTTGATGTCATCCGCTCAAAAGTTTAGTAACTGAACAACAACATGATCATGATCATCTTCCTCACTGTCTGATGATATTACCATTACTTCATCTTGTGTCTTATTCTAGTTTACAAGATATACATAAATTATATATTATTACATGAAAGTTAATAAATATAATTATTAATAAGCTGCAAGTAATTAACCTATTGTTGCTTTGAACATCAGCTGGTCTTGGTTGACAGCAATATCATGAATGTACATGAATTTTAACTTATTATACAGTCTTACACAAAATATATCAAACTATACACCATAATTAATTAAAATAAGTGGGGTTTTTAACTTGAATTCATGCAAAGTTCTTTCAAGTTTTGTTTTTTAATTTAAAAAAATATTATAAATAAATGCCTTCTCTAATAATCACCCTCTCAAATATAATATCAGGTCCAAAATAAGCACCAAGGGCTGTAAATATTGTTAAATATTTAAATTACGATCCTTACCTTCGCATCCATCGCACACTGCCACCGCTCTCAAAGGAACCTATAGCGTTGGCGGGAAATCCTTTGGTAATTTGACCATGTCTAAGCATCAAACAAGCGATGGCGGGAAACACGTACGTCCACTGAAACGCGAGCCGCGATGCATGACAGGAGGTAGCCTCCTTTGCACCTTTCTTGAGGGAAGGGATGAGGCTGCCGCCGATGGATAATAAAATCGAGGTAGATCCCCTCAGAAATCCTGACCGAGTTCTAAATTTCCGACCTCGAAAATCCACCTCGAAATCCACCTCGAAAATCCACCTCGAAAATCCACCTCGAAAATCAAACTCGAAAATCCACCTCGAAAATCCACATCGAAATCCACCTCGGGCTTTTAACTCGGAGTTTAGGGAAGCACAATGTTCCAACTCGTTCTCAATTTTCTCCCAGTCGTTTTCAAATCGCATCGCAAATAAGTCTGAATACTGTAACTTTAAAATGAGACATCATTCAACCTTATTAATTCCTGCCCTAGAAGTCAAACAAAATGGCTCAATGAAACTGAACGAGTATAGTTGTGTTCAAACACAACTCGCGTCAAAGCGGTAAAAAAAGCCGGTCGGTAATTCCAACTCGTTCTCAATTTTCTCCCAATCGTGTTCAAATCGCATCGCAAATAAGTTTGAATACAGATTCTTGGAAGATGTAGCTTTAAAATGAGATGTTATTCAAGCTTATCCGTGTCCTAGTTTATGGACATCGTATTCGGATGTGTTATTCATGTGTTATCAGTCAAGATCGCAGATGCCTTAAATGCACCAATCTTGCCCTACCGGCAGAAGTTCATAGTTTCGTTTCCCACCAATCAAGTTAAATTTCGCGCTCCTCCCTGTCTATTCCCAGAGGGAGTACTTATATGTCACCTCCGTGACAAGCAGGAGTTCATTTGTTGTTTAATTATAATAAATGCTCAGGAATCACGTTTTAGTGAAGTTTTTTTCTTTCATTGAATGACATAGTAGGTTTTCTCCGACCATGCAATTTAAAAGAGTAACATATCATTTTAAAGTTTATTTCTATGGCTACCAGAAGCCGATGTTGACTTTTTTTAAAGTTTCGCGCTTGACGAGTAAAAAGACAAAGAAGTTTGCTGTTCAGACGTCTTCATATAAAATTGAAGTAAAAGTTGCCTTCATTCAGAAAGAACACATAGTAGGTTTTTTTTAAAGCGGAGACTGTAAAGAACTGTTCCTAAGGGTCAGAAAGCTTGTTCTAGACCCCCAGCAGCGTACCGTGATTTGAGTACGCGTTCTGATTGGCTTTTAAAAATGATTTTTCTCACACGCCTTCTGACTGGCTATTTTGAAATGACTAGGATCGTCACGCCATGCGATAGCTCCAACAGCTGGTTACATCAGCACGACATTCCATTCCCCATTTGTCTAGACCAATTACAGCGTAAATGTACAAATTAAATAAGCAACGACTCGCTTTTGTCGGCATTTTACACGAGCTCACTAGTTCAGCCTCAAAATAAATGAGTTCTTCCAAAATATTTGTTATTTCTTGATAAAAGCTAAGAACAGAATATATGCGAAGCTATTTGAACCGATTCTACATCCATATTTTTAAGTTTAGCCTCTATATTTCTACTAACGATTTCCTGCCAGACGAGTGTTCTGGCGCGAGTGGTTCTTGGATTCTGGGGAGACTAACAGGTGACAGGCTGGTGACAGTTGAATGGCAAGTCAGAAGGCGTGTGAGAAAAAGCATTTTTAAAAGCCAATCAGAACGCGTACTCAAATCACGGTACGCTGCTGGGGGTCTAGAACAAGCTTTCTGTCGCTGTTTCGCAGACGGACTTAACCGGGGTTCAGTTCGGATGCGACGCAGGCTAGCCATTCTGGGCGATGATGGGAATCAACAGCTCTGGATATCATACATGAGTAGTAGGAGAGGCACCGAATTAGGCTCTTTTTGTTTTAGGTGGAATACGTAATTAGGAGGTGGAAGCTCATTAATTCATTTGACGTCACGGTTCTATTGTCTTGGATCATGAATAAAATGCGGATGAATAAATTAAAAGGGGGTGAGTAAATTATCTATTGTCTTTCCGCATGAACAAAGTGCGGCGCTCTTATGAATAAAGTGCGCGTCTTATGAATAAAGTGCGGCGTCTCATGAATAGAAGGGAGGTGAATAAATTATCTATTGTCTTTCTACATGAACAAAGTGCGGTGGTTTCTCATTATCTATTGTTTGTGTAGGTGATGTCATGCTTCTATTTTTGGGATCCTATTGTTAGGAGCGACCATAAAGCCAGGACTGATCGACCCAGAATCCATTCGAAGTTGAATAAAAATAAATAAAACATAATTCGCAATATCTAACCCCGTTGCAGCGTAAACAGGAAGAACAAACTACTCGTGATAGGCTCTAAACTGTCTTTATTATTTTCCTTTACAGTTAATAACTCATAAGATAATTGTATACAAAATCCGGTATGGTTCATTAGATCAACTCTGCTATTGTTCTTAGGGATTAGCGATGACTGAAGGGCCTATTGTTGAGGAAAAAAACAATCTTATTGCTGGTTTTCACTCAATCCCCAGAGATTCAAATGACAAAGGGCACGGCGGCCATGTTGGTGCCCCAACAAAAGAAGCTAACGAGGAATCTATTGTTTAAGGGCACCAACATGGCGGCTATGACGTCAAGTGAAAACCAGCAATAGGCAAATTCTTCTCTGTAACGAAACTACCACAATTAACATAATCAACAAAACAAACTACTCGGAAAAAGATGTTATTGATTCAAACCATGATAAGCGATTTACAATGAGGCAGAAAAAAATAAAGAGTATTTTAGCATTTAAGGTTTGTTTATAATCAGTCCTCATAGTCACTTGTTGGGTGATAAGTTTCTTCCTTTTGGGATGAATATGCCGTACTGTTTGACAATGTTGGCATCGTACCAAAATGTTCTTAACCGACTTGGTTGTCAGTGGAAACTCATTCTCACAAATGGTACACGTTGTGATGGCATTCTTAACAATCGGGTTAAGTAAAATATCATGCCATAGACATTTGGGGCAGCCAACAACACCCGTTGCGTAAACATTGGAGGAGTTACAATGATCACAAGAGGCATTTATTTTATTTTCGTTGTTATCTTTACTGTCCTCTTCATCACTACTCTGTTCTTCCTGGTTTGCAATAGTACTATCTTGGTTTTCGGCATCACTGTTATTGTCACTCTCCTGAGACTCGTTCTCATTTTGACTCTCTTCTTGCTCACTGCTGCTAGTTTCAGTCTCCTTTTGCTGGTATGTTTTTTTTTCTTTTTCGATAAGATCGCTCAAAACCTTTTTGTTGTGAATTAGACGTTTGTTGATTCCTAGCTCAGCAAGAACCTCTAGGAATGTATTGAGAGCGCGAGGTCTCAGCATATCCTTGTTGTAGGGAAGTAAGACATATTCTACCAGGGCCGCTATATTCGTCACCGGAATTCTACGCTTGCTACGAAGCAATTCTCCTCTTGGCCTCCAAAATAAAATATCCTTAGAAGAGGCCATATTGTGCAATAAATCCGAAGCATCTTTATGGGAGACGGCTCTCGGAAGATCATCCAAGGCATCTTTAATCCTCACTCTCATCATTCGAGGTGTCACTTTCTTCACTTTTCCAGTCAATGTTTCTTTTCATGTTCACCGCAGTGACTTCAGTAGCAAATAATCTTGAAAGACCTAAGCTCCCCTATTTATACCATCAGAAGCCCAGTGAGAATAGGGGCTAACAAATGTTCAATAAATCCACCTCCCTCTTGCACTAGTAGTTGCTTCTTTTCTTTGAATGGAACCTCTGGATCCACGAGTGTACAGATAGATTATCTGTGTGGAGTTAGTCTTCGCCTGTCTTCCTCACTGATAGGTTGATGGTCGTGGCAAGAAGCTAAGAGATGGAGAGAGCCACTATTTCTCTTTACTGTTCGAGACATGGTTGAAACTGATCTGAGATTTTCTTATGAGGGCTATTTATAGTGAGGAGGAGGAGGAGCGATGTCTAAAAACTCATCCGCCTAATTACGTATTCCACCTAAAAAAAGAGGCTAATTCGGTGCCTCATCCTACTACTCATGTATTATATCCAAAGCTGACATGCGCAAACCGTGACACAGCTCCTTTAAACCGTAGACTTTAGCTTTACAAGGAGGATCAGATGAACAATCAATCTTACCGCAAAATCTGACCGTCAACAGTACTGCGAATCAACATTTCAATGAAGTCTGACAATAAATGTCTATGGAAATTACGAGACAAGATAGTTTGGATCCAGTTTAAGGTTGTACAATAACAACAAAAAACAAAACTCAAATTAAAGCATTGGAAAGACTACATTGTATTTTAATCTTGTAGCCACTAGTTTACCATTGGGAGACTTTTTTATCACGTCGGCTTTTACCAGATATACAATTTATAGAATTAAAGACTTCATCTATTACACTATTAACTGAAGGAAGTAATTGATGTCAAGATTTTGTTTACCTCAGCTTGGCAATTGCACGCGCGACGGAAAACTGATTAAAATGCAAATAATATTGATTAGATGTTTTGAATATCGATTGTTAATACAGGAATTGCTAATACTCTCCTGGGGTAACACAAAAATGCGAGTTAACACAGGAATGTTCAATTCCCTACGACATATAAACTCACTGAGATGTCACTGCTAACGGCGAACAAGGAGTACAATGTGATGAGATGACAACTACGCGAAGAGAGAAGCTTGCTAATGAAGACAACGTGAATACACAATGACGTAACGAGGGCAGCTCTTACGTAACATTCTCAGTCGAAGAGAATGGCGATTGGTTTACATGATGAGCAAGAATGGAAAACGTAACATTCTTGTAACGTGAAATTAAGTACCAAAACATCCTTCTTGTTCAAAAGCTCGACATTCTAATCATGTGTTACATAATCCCATATTGGGATGAACGTTACGTTGGCAAAAATGTCGGGCTTTAGTAAACAGTACAAATATAAATAAGACCTATTTCAGACCGGACGATTAGTCATTAAGTCACGTCCAGAAGACTCTAAAGTTTATTGAGACAGCTGCACGGCCGTTTACGCTAAGGTGAGATCTTAAAAACCTCATGCATCTGACAAAATAAGTATAAAATTCGGTTTGTAAAATGTATGAGTTGCTTTCGAGCCTGTTTACTGTAGAATTTTAGCAGAAAGTCGCAGTGAATTTGCTAAAGTGTGCAAGTTCTCCAGTTACTGATAAAACCACGAAACCAAAACTGAGATGATATCGATAAGTGATTTTACCTTGGGGAGGTGATACCGTAGCTATCTTGTGCCGGAAATACGTTTTTTCGCCAACTAGTCGATTGTTTTTCTCCCTCGTTCCCTGAAAAGCTGCTGACGGACCAACAAACGCTGAAGGTAGCTCCGTTTAGCCACGGTGCACGACATTCGCTAATTGCGATTGTAACTCTAGTTCCAGTGTATTAACTCTTACTCTTTTTATTTCCCTTTTCCGTAGAGCTGCCAACCCACAATGACAGGAGAGCTCCTGTTAGTTGTTGTACTCTTGCAGGCATTCTACATTCGAGGTAATTTCACTTTACAATATTGATTGGCATTCTTATAAACCCAAACAAACAAAGGGCATGTTAATTTGCACTTAGCCGACAACCATGTAAAGTCTGTTTGGCTCTAAATATTCCATGCAATTTGTCTCAGCCAAATTTTGTTTGATAAATGTGTTTACACTTTCCGAGGCAGGACAACGGTGCCTATGGTAGCTTTGAACAAGGCCCTTAATTGAGATAGTTCAGTTTTGTTCAGTTAAGACTAGTTTCATCATTTACATGATGTATTAAACTAACTTACAAATTTGAGATTAGCTGATAGTTAAATTGAAAGTTGCAAAGAGTAAAATAATTTTGGCTCACGAAAAGAGCCGTGTGATTGAACATTTTTATGTTGTGATGTGTGATGTATTTCCGGTCGACACCTCTCATGGGGACTCTGTATTGTTGATGTTTTCCTTAATTTTATCAATTAGTCCAAAATAGTTGTCAAACAAAGAGAATCAAGTACGTTCTGGAAATACTTAGTACTGGTTATACACAATATAGCAGAATTGCCCGAACTATGTAGAATGATAAATTGTTGAAAGAGCAGGACGTGAATTATTTTGAAGCAGAAAAAGATAACTATACTTTACTCGTTAGATACTCAACCTACTAGAACGTCCGAATGCCTGACCGCTCTTGGCCTAGAGAAACATGGCATCACAGACCCACAGATGACCGCCTCCTCTGTATGGAATGCCAATCACGGAGCAGCAAACGGAAGACTGAATTTTAAAGCTGGTGGAGGGAAGACTGGGGCCTGGTCTGCTAGGTACAACAACGCCCAACAATGGCTCCAGGTGGATTTTGGCCTGACGACTAAAATAACTCGCATAGCAACTCAAGGCCGACAGGATGCCAACCAATGGGTGAAGAGCTACACTTTGGCTTACAGTCGCGATGGAACCGTTTGGGAAACGTACCTAAAGAAAGTAAGACCTTTTTTTACATGGAACTCTTACTTCAAACGCTTCTCGAAAGCTCAACAGTATTCAAATTATAGAACTATCCCAAAAAGGAGACTTCTCTCGATAATATAGTAAGGCCAAATCAGACTCCATCAAGCTGTATATTGTAAACGGTGGCCAAGAAAAATACAACCAGCAGATAGTGCTCATACTTTTCCTTAGGAAACCTAGTTGTGTCGTATCATAATCATCTCTGTTATATTTGTAGTTGCATCAGTGATTTTACCAAATAGTTTCACAAAATTAGTAATAGTTTCTTTCACAAGAAGAAAGAACACATTAAATTCCTGGAATGACGTCGGGCATTACCATTCTGGAAATACAAATCTGTAACTCTTATAGGGGTAACACTCGAATCAGAATATTGATGTAGAATCGATATAATGATAAATGTAAACGTTAGAAGCACTTTAACCAAAGTTCACAATTTCAATAACGGAACCATTAATGTGTGATTCTTAACAGATGTTTGATGGTAACAACAACCGCAACACTATGGTATTTCATGACATCAGTCCAGCAATCATCGCACGATTTGTCCGCATTCAGCCTAAGACGGTGGCTGCACATCTGGTAAGACTTGAACTTAATAAATGTACATAACAGTAGATAAATCTGTTGTAACACCGGTAATGCTCGAGCTGCAAATAAGCATGCTTTCACTTTCTCAACAGGATTCTGTATTCCCAAGGAAAAGTGTGCCTCTGCACTAGGCATGATCGACGGTCGAATTCCAGACTCTCGTATCACCGCTTCTACTTCTTACAACGCAAATCTCTTACCCGCTCGTGCCAGGCTACATCTGCGACGACAAGGCCGGCTTCTCGGATCCTGGGCCGCTCGGGTGAATGATGGTGGTCAGTTTCTACAAGTTGATCTCGGTAAAGTGACTAAAATCACACGCATAGCGACACAAGGAAGACAGGACGCCAACCAGTGGGTCACCACCTACCGTCTCCGGTTCAGCCAGGATGGAGGATATTACGAGCCCTATACTAACAACAAAGTTCTGACTGGCAACAAAGACAGGGACCGTGTTGCTGTTAACATACTTGCGCCAGTAATAATCGCGAGATACATCCGGGTTCTTCCCAAGACGTGGTATGGACACATTTCAATGAGAATGGAATTGTATGGATGTAAAGAAGGTATATATGACAATTTACATTAACCATTTCTAATCAAAATATTAAACGTGAAGTACTAAAACATTAATATTTACAAATTATATGAACAGGACACTCTAAATTCAATGTACCGTTTTCTAGGATTCCAGACACCAAAGATCCCAAAATGCCAAAGCAAACTTACCATGGCTGACGATCAGATGTCCGCCTCATCCGAGTGGAACTCAGGCCACCGAGCAGCAAATGCCAGGTTACATTTCTATGCTGGCGGAGGGAGGACTGGGGCCTGGTCTGCTCTCGTTAACAACGTCTATCAGTTCCTAGAGATTGATTTCGGTAAAGTAACCCAGATAACACTTGTATCTACACAAGGACGACAGGACGCCAGCCAATGGGTGAAGAGCTACACTCTGGAATACAGTATGGACGGCGGGATTTTCAAGTCTTACAGCGTTGGTGGAAAAATAAAGGTAACGTCGATTTATCTTTATTTTTCGCTTCCTCGGTAGATTCACACTAGAATATTCCTTATGCATTCCATAAAATGTATGGAACTCAAGAAACATTAAAAATAAGGAAAGGGGAGGTTTTACTCCAAGAGATCCAGTGTATACTATACTATTTACTTGTACACACAGATATTAACTAGCAACGGCGATCGCTACACTGTGGTTAGTCACGTGCTCGCCAATCCAATCATCACACGTTATATCCGGTTACGTCCAAAGACCTGGCAGGGACACATTTCCATGAGATTGGAGTTCTACGGTTGTTATAAAGGTACGATAGCTGCTTCCAGGATCGGAATAATATTTACCAGCGCGCCATCCTTTACAATTAAAAGCATTATTTTAACATTCTTCTTCAACGGCAAGTAATCTTTCACATTTCTTAGGGTTCACTGCACCTAATGTTCCAAAGTGTGTATCCCCAATGGGTCTTAGAAGTGGTCTCGTCAAAGATACCAAGATGTCAGCTTCGTCTGAGTGGAATTCTGGTCACAGAGCAGCTAACGCGAGGCTGTATTTCCACGCTGGCAGAGGAAGGACTGGTGCTTGGTCAGCTAGAGTAAACAACAATAAGCAATGGCTTCAAGTGGACTTTAGTCAGGTGGTGAAAATCAAAAGGGTGGCCACTCAGGGCCGACAGGACGCCAACCAATGGGTGAAGAGTTATTCACTTCAATTCAGTCGAGATGGAATCTTCTGGGAAGACTACCAACAGGGGAAATATGTTGCTGTAAGTAATGTTTGCTCGTTGATTGCTTGAAAAGCCTATATCGATCGGTAATGAAACACAACATTGGGATTTTAGTCTTAAAATAAGCATATCCATTCCAGCGTCGTGAAACGAAATCTTCATAAATGTCTTGCAGATATGTGCCAACACCAGATTTCTACTCCATCTTTCGAAACACACAATATATTTATCGTTTCTTAATTATGCATTAGCTAAATCAATTTATTACTATCCAGGTTCTGTCCGGTAACACCGATAGGTTCATCGTAATTCTCCACCAACTACAGACCGCAATCATCGCTCGATTTATCCGCATTCTCCCGAAGACCTGGCAGAGCCACATCTCACTCAGAGCAGAATTCTTCGGCTGTAGAAAAGGTATAGTATCGTGCCGACAATATGTTAGTATACTTTCGGTCAACTTTAGTATGCATCCTATAAACCTTAGTTTCTTTTTCGTTAGGATTCGTTATACCATCTGTCGAATGTGCTGCCGCCCTTGGAATGCAAAACAAGAAGATCCTGGACGCTCGACTCACCGCTTCCTCCATGTGGAGTGCAACTCATTCACCTGCTCGTGCTAGACTTCATCTTCCTCGCCAAGGCAGTCTAATGGGTGCTTGGTCTGCTCGATTCAACGATCACGGTCAGTGGTTACAGGTAGACATGACTCAGATCACCAAGGTTACTCGTATCGCCACACAAGGTCGCCAGGACGCCAACCAGTGGATCACCAGTTACAGTTTGCAGTTCAGTATGGATGGCGGCCATTTTGAGCCATACATCAATTCCAAGATACTCAAGGGTAACAATAACAGGAATACTGTTGTTGGCCACATCCTGAAGCCTGCTATCATAGCGAAGTTCATTCGCGTCGTTCCACGTACCTGGTATGGACACATCTCGATGAGACTCGAGCTTTATGGATGCACAGAAGGTTAGTAAACTTTATAATCCTAGCCGATTCCGATTTTGTTTCTCTGTATGCTTTGTATATCTCACAAATTGGGTTGATTGTCCCATAGGCTTCCAAGTACCAATTATCAAAAAATGTCTGGCTGCGATTAACTTGGCCGACAATCAAATGTCAGCTTCGTCCGAATACAACGAGGCTCACAGAGCAGCTAACGCAAGACTACACTTCATGGCTGGTGGAGGAAGGACTGGATCCTGGTCTGCTAGAACCAATGACGCCTTCCAGTTCCTTGAGGTGCACTTCAACAAGGCGACAAAGGTAACCCGTATGTCTACGCAAGGACGACAGGATGCTAACCAATGGGTGAAGAGTTACACGTTGGAATACAGTCTGGACGGCAGCCTGTTTACGCCATATTCTGTTAAAGGAAATGTGAAGGTTTGTTAACACAGCAAATTCTTAACAATTGACACGCTGATCCATAACATATTTTGATCTCCTCTTCCCAGGTTTTCACTGGCAACAATGATCGTCACAATGTCGTTACTCACGTGCTACCCAATCCAATCATCACTCGTTACATCCGGGTACGTCCAAAGACCTGGCAGGGACACATCTCCATGAGAGTACAGTTCTACGGTTGCACTGAAGGTAGATAATGCAAGTCCCTTATCAAACATCGATCTTCCAATTCCTTATTTCAATCCTGTCCAATGTATCATTTCTAGGATTTGAGCCGCCTCCAAAACCCGAGTGTGTAACTGCTCTCGGTTGTCAATGCCTGTCGATCAAAGATCACCAGTTCTCGGCATCATCGGAATACAACGCGGCTCTCAAAGCAGCAAACGCGAGACTGCACTTGAACGCAAGGAAAGATATCGGTGGAGGCTGGGCAGCTAAGCTGAACAACGTCAATCAGTGGATTCAAGTTGACTTTGAAGATTACAAAATAGTGACACGAATTGCTACCCAAGGCAGGCAGGAGACGAACCAGTGGGTGACTAGTTATATGGTGCAGTACAGTATGGATGGGAAGCAGTTTATTACTTACGAAAATAATGGCAAAGACAGGGTGGGTGAAACGTATGGTCGAATATTACTTTATTCCTACTAGCCTAATATCTTTAACTTGTTCATGCATCCCTTTGCATTTCAGGTATTCCTTGGTAACAGAGACAGGGGTAGCGTTGTTCTCAATGAATTCGTCCCTCCTTTGAAAAACATTCGCTTTATCCGAGTTCTCCCCAAAAGCTGGTATGGTCACATCGCTATGCGCATGGAACTGTACGGCTGTGAAGGAGGTGAGTTCATCCTATCACTGCTTTATTATTCCACAGGACACCCCCAATAACAGTTATTATTATTGCATGTCTCGTGACGTAATATGAGACGTCACTCATGTTTGGTTTTCATTCCACAGGGATCCCACAGCAGATGGCTCCGTGCAGTAAAGCTCTGGACCTTGGCATCATCCTAGATCGTTCAGGTAGTGTTGGCGCCACCAACTTCAAGAAAGTTAAAGCATTCCTCTCTACTCTAGTGACTCGCCTTGGCATCTCTACATCCGGTAGTCGTCTTGGTATAATCGCCTACAGCTCAACAGCTACCCGTATCGTCAGCTTCGCCTCTGTTGCCTCGCAGACGCTGCCCGCCATGAAGACTGTTATCGATGGCATTCCATTCACTGCAGGTGGGACTCGTACAGACATGGCATTGAGACTGGCCAATAGCGACCTATTCTCACCGAGTGGAGGAGATCGACGTAATATACCAGACGTATTGATTGTGATGACAGATGGCAAGACCAACGCTGGCAGTGCTCCTTACCCCACTGTTCTGAAACCCCTTCTGGTAAGTTCATTTGAACGTAATTACTTTGCGATACTAATTCTAGGATACCCCTATTCATTTGTTATTTTATTAATTACATCAGCAGTGCAGACAAACTGCACTTCAGTAGCGAGAACTTGTTCATTGACTGTATTTCTTGTTTCTTTCGACAGGCAAAGAACGTAGATGTGATCGCCATAGGTATTGGTTCCGGTATCAACAAAGCTGAACTCCTTCAGATCGCCAACAAAAAGCAAAACAAAGTCATTCAAGTAGACAACTTTGACGCCCTCTCCACCCAGCTGAATGCCATCCTGGCAATGTCTTGCAAACCAAAATAGTTAAAGATGAAATATTATATATAGAAATAATCAGTGGAAATAAAAATGAGTGGAAATCTAACCTAGTTGTTATTTTTAGCATATACACTTGTACGCCCGCGTTGTACAACCTCGAGATCGTCCTTATGTTGGCTAGAGTTTGAAATGAAATTGAATACTAACAAACCATTTTCCTTTATCAAGACTTGCTATACATATATTTTTTTCCTACATAAAAATCACTATAAAATAGTGCCGAGGAAACCTTTAGCTCGCTGATAACATACGGACCGAGCACAAAATGACAGAACCAAAAATGCGTACTTAGTTCCTCCAATGGAAAACAACACGTGTCGACTAATCCCAACGGCTTTTTCTTACATAGGTCAAACAGTCTACAGCGCGTGATTTTTGTAATGGTTTAGCAAAGACATTAAAGTGCCGGGTTTCGCGCGCTTTTACCAGATCTCGATTAATCGGGGGACATCGATGTTTTTCATACTTCCTGAAAGGTAACCTCTCCTCTAATGGAGGATAGAGTTAACCTGGCTCTAATAGCAACAGCAGGAGCACACCGAGAAATGTTCAAAAATGACGCAGGATTTTATTAACACTCGCCAAGGCACTTTCGAATAATAATCCACTACCGGGAGAAGTGAGGACTTAATCTTCTATTGTATGCAGTTGCCGACAGCTTTTACGAAGTCTTAAATTTTGGTTATTTTCTTTGCCAGTGAAGATAGTTATTTGTCTTGCCTCCTTTACCCACTATATAGCTACTCCAAGTGCTGATTTGCCTGCGCTCGGTTTACTGGGCAATGAACATGTATTACACCATTGTTGGACTAATATGGCTGAGCACAGGCTCATAGCCGATTTTATTAATCTGATAGATATCAGATTATACTGAAGAATTATTGATTACATAATGTTGCCCAGTAAAGGTGAGGGCACTAAAAACGGTAGGTACTTCATATATGATATATATTGTGTACCGAATATATATCTAAATAGGTACTGATTATTATCTCCTAGGATATTATATATATTTTGCACGTACTATATACAGTACTATACTGCACTACACAGTACTATACTGTACTATACTGCACTATACTGTACTATACTGCACTATACTGCACTATACAGAACTGCACTATACTGCACTATACTGCACTATACTGTACTATACTGCTACACTATTCTGCTATCGATCCTTCAATCCTATAATAATATCGCATCTTTTGAATAAAATCATCTAATTTTGGCACTTTCCCACGTGCTCTGTATTTGTACATTAGTTTGAAAATAAATAACAAAATTAACAATAGCATTGTTTTCTCCTTGGGTCTACTCCTAAAATTATGTTGAAGGCATTCAAGGAGGGTATTACAATATCACAGGTATCATAAAACATAACTTCAGGACGACATTCAACCAAAAAATGAATCATTGACTCCTGCTCCAGCTATAGCAGAAAAAAACAACGAAAATCATAAATTAAATTAAATTTATAAAGTCCTTATTAAGGTAAAGGCAATTGTTAATGATTTTGTATTGAAAGTTTCTAAGATAAGATTCGATGGTTGTTTTATAAATACGAACATAAATTACCTTCCAATCTAATTCCTCAACCATTAACCTTCTTTCTCACTTAGCTTGTGCAGTAGGTATTTCTGTTTTCTGGGTTATCAGTATATCATAGACATTTTTATTAGTTAATTTTTCAACCTAATAAGTCCTACCCTTTAAATATATATCGTATCAGAGTATATTTCACTGCTATCCACTACTTTACTAGACTTCAGCAGTGACTTCCAGTGCTGAGGAATTGCATGAATGATTCCAAGCCAGCTGAAACATTCATTCGCACTCAGCCAACTGGATTAGTCAGTCAGTAATGAACCAGGGAGTTTTAATTTTTTTACTACTTCTTCAAAAAATCAGTTTCCAATGATAGTAATAATTTATTTCCGATATATTATAGCCAGCTTAAACAGGGTTCTAAGCATTAACAAACATCTATTCTAATAAACAGGGAGTAGCAGCTTAAGAATGGATATTTCAGAGGCCTGAAGGTTCTCGGAAGTGCGTTTTCTTAGCTTATGCAATTCCATCAAAACAGCATTCGGAAATCCCATGCTACCGGCTTCTTGTGATAGTTCTAAACATGCCGTTTCCCAAATACCAACCTCTCATTACAAAACAAATAGCCTGCGTTCCGCTCGTTGTGCTCCGATACTTCAGAGCCGCAACGCAGGCTATAGCGCGGTATAGCTCTCTATAGTGCTGTATAGCTCTGTATAGTGCAGTATAGCGCTGTATAGCGTTGTATAGTGCAGTATAGTGCAGTATAGCGCTGTATAGTGCAGTATAGCGCTCTATAGCTCTGTATAGCTCGGTATAGCGCTGTATAGCTCGGTATAGTGCGGTATAGCGTTGTATAGTGCAGTATAGCGCAGCATAGCTCTGTATAGCGCAGCATAGCGTTGTATAGCTCGGTATAGTGCAGTATAGTACTGTATAGTGCTGTGCAGTGCAGTATAGTACTGTATAGCTCTCTATTGTGCAGTATAGCGCGGTGTACCTCTGTATAGTGCAGTATAGCGCTGTATAGCTCTCTATAGTGCAGTATAGCTCTGTATAGTGCAGTGTAGCGCAGTATAGTGCAGTGTAGCGCTGTATAGCGCTGTATAGCTCTGTATAGCTCTGTGTAGTGCAGTATAGCGCTGTATAGCTCTGTATAGTGCAGTATAGCGCTGTATAGTGCAGTATAGCGCTGTATAGCGCTGTATAGCTCTGTATAGTGCTGTATAGCTCTGTATAGCTCTGTATAGTGCAGTATAGTGCTGTATAGCTCTGTATAGTGCAGTATAGCGTTGTATAGCTCTGTATAGTGCATTAATGTTCAAATTTCGTGCATTGTACAAAATCCAAGCATGTGATTGGCTAATGAGCGTGCATTATTGGTGACCACAGCACTCGACCCAGACCCTCTCTTACCTAGGGAAAGGGAGACCTGATACAGTGACTGAGTGAGCATTCGCTTAGCCTTAGTTACGTGTTTGGACGGCTTACAATCGCCTATTTAACAGTGAAAATGTAGACAATAACTAGAAAGGTAACGACAGGATTGGACGCTGTTTCCTGTGTGACAGAAAATATATATTTTGAGGCGAACATTTGCATAATCGCTCGTTGGAAATGGCTGATTTGCGAGTGCTGGAAGTACAACTCGACAAGTTAACATGTGTCCGAGTGAATAAAAGTTTCTACTACACTCTAGCAGTCTTACTGAAGAAATGGATTTTATTTCTGAGACCTTACTCTGTCCGGCAATAAGAGGAGAACGTTAAGCGAGAATTCAGTGGATGCCCAGGATTTTTGATTTGGAAAATGTTTGCATCGGAGCCGAGCACATGGAATGAAGCGGGTTTCAAATTCAAGTCAAGATTTCAGTTCACTGCCCCACTGGAATCTGCAGGTTAGTTATTTACGAATGAAAGAAACTATTAAAGAAAGTAAACTATCTAGGAGTTAAGCCGGCTAAATAATTGATATTTGAATACATGGCTCCAAGAGAAAGGTTTTCGAGTTAAATGTACAATCATACTTTTCGCCGGCTCACATTATATTTTGAGGCAAACATTTGCATAATCGTTTGTTAGAAATGGCTGATTTGCCAGCGCTGAAAGTACAACAAGTCAACATGTGTCCGAGAAAACAAAAGCTTCTACAACACTCTAGTAGTCTTACTGAAGAAATGGATTTTATTTCCGAGACCTTACTCTGTCAATAAGAGGAGACAATGAAGCGACAATTCAGTGGATGGTTCTAAAACCTAGGATTTTTTTATTTGGAAAACGTTTGCATCAGAGCCGAGGACACGGAGGCCGGTTTCAAGATTTCAATTCACTGGAATCTGCAGGTTAGTATTTTCGAATGAAAGAAACTATTAAAGAAAGTAGACTATCTAGGAATTAAGCCGGCTAAACTGACTTGATATTTGAATACATGGCTCCAAGAGAAACGTTTTTAAATGTACAATGTACAAATCATACTCGCAAGGCGTCAACTAAACTGACCGAACGCCAAAGTAAATTATTCTTTGCAAAGTTTATCTATTTAGTTGGATATTAAAAGTCCTGTTTTTATTCGTTGTCTGTTGAAATGATATTTCTTTGTGGAGATATTTACCATAAAATGATTTAATTCATGCGAAATATTTGACTTCTTTATGAAAAATTTATTGACCTCTATGGTATTACAATTAAAATTCACGGCTGACAGTGCACTCAGTTTGAATATTAAAAGGGTTAGAGACTTTATGTTTGTGCTTTATCGGCAAAATACAGTCACTTGCTGACTGTTCGATGAACTCAAAATGTCTTCATACTGCATTCGGCCTTCGGCCTCATGCAGTATTCATTATTTTTCGTTCATCGTACAGTCAGCGCGTGCCTGTATTTGTCGATAAAGAACTCACAAGCAGTCTCTAACCCTTACGTATAGCGCTGTATAGTGCAGTATAGTGCAGTATAGTGCAGTATAGCTCTGTATAGTGCAGTATAGCGTTGTATAGCTCTGTATAACTCGGTATAGTGCTGTATAGCTCTGTATAGTGCAGCATAGCGTTGTATAGCTCGGTATAGCTCTGTATAGTGCAGTATAGTACTGTATAGTGCTGTGCAGTGCAGTATAGCGCGGTATAGCTCTGTATAGTGCAGTATAGCGCGGTATAGCTCTCTAATGTGCAGTATAGCGCGGTATAGCTCTGTATAGTGCAGTATAGCGCTGTATAGCTCTCTATAGTGCTGTATAGATCTGTATAGTGCAGTATAGAGCTGTATAGTGCTGTGTAGTGCAGTATAGCGCTGTATAGCTATGTATAGTGCAGTATAGCGCTGTGTAGTGTAGTATAGCGCTGTATAGTGCAGTATATAGCGCTGTATAGTGCAGTATAGAGCTGTATAGCTCTGTATAGTGCAGTTTAGCGCTGTATAGCTCTGTATAGTGCAGTATAGCGTTGTATAGTGCAGTATAGCGTTGTATAGTGCTGTATAGTGCAGTATAGTACTGTATATAGTACGTGTACGTGCAAAATATATATAATATCCTGGGAGATAATAATAAGTACCTATTTAGATATATATTCGGTACACAATATATATCATATATGAAGTACCTACAATGGTAACAGTGACTACAGTTTTCTTAGGGGGGGGGGGGGTTTGTTGCTGTCTAGAATGAGCCAAAAATCAGTTAAAAGCCCTTGTTAAATGTACGAGATCGGTACACCAGCCAAAAACACGGTCGAAAATATTTTAGTGTTGGCCTACCGATCACGGTGTTTGCTTTGGTATGTATTATGACCGAGAGTAAAATGAAATGTGATGAAATGTGGCATAAAAGCTACGAAACGTACCTCAGGAGTTCAGAATAGCGTCCGCAGAATTTGGCGACTGGAATGGAGAGAAATCTATTAGCGCCAACAATTAATGCATAATTTAACGCAGGTGCAGAAATTTTGTTGCAGCGAACAAAAAAAACGGCCTGCAGATTTAGACTCGTGCCTGCCACAGGCAGCCCGAGTAATAACGGCCTGCAGATTTAGACTCGTGTCTGCCACAGGCAGCCCGAGTAAAAAGTGTTTCGCCTTTGGTAAAACATGTTTGAAGTGCAAGATGAAAAACCACTTTGCTGAGAAGTTTAGGAGTATTATTTATGTATTTATTTATTTATTTATGACATTCGGACACAAGGGCACCGGAAATGAAAGAATAGGACTCGAAGTCCCTTACAAGGTTTGCCTCCACCCGAGCACCGGTCAATGGAGGATGGAAAACGTAGCAAAATATATATATATATATATATGAAAAGTAATGTAGACAAATAATGAAAGAATGAACGGAAACGATAAGGGATAAAGAAGCTACAATACAATCTATTTAATCTATTAGAGCGTAAAACCTAGAACAGCTATATATAACTTCCAGTGATAAAAGTAAAAACGCAAGCACTTGTCAAAGCATAAGAGGAACAGCTTAACATTTACAGAAGTTAGGACGACGACAAAGCGGACAGATAATGCGCCAGGTTCGAATGTTGTCGACGTCAAAAGTGGATAGATCGAAGTCTGTTGGAGAGTAAAGTTTTAAGATGAGTCTTAAAGGCAGCAGTACATTCTGAAGCACGGACAGTTAGGTAGGGAATTCCAAAGAGGACAGATACGCACAAATAAAGAGTCACGGAACGTAGAAGTACGGGCTGGATGGAGAGATAGATCCAAGCCAGACGAGCCTCTACGAGTCCTAGAGCTAGAGAAGTGCAGAAACTCAGAGGTGTCAAGCAAAATCTCGCCTTTTTTACAACGGAAGAGAAATAACAGATCAAGATATTCAAGAAAGAAGGAGAGAGGGAGGAGATTAAGATGAATGAGCCTTGATTTATAATCTAGTTAACTAAGAGGCAGAAGAACGTGCTGAAACAAGAAGAACTAGTCGCCTCAGGAGAGCAAATGTGAAGGCTGTGGGAAGGCGATACGTCGCCTCAGATGAGGACTTACTGTCAGTATCATGGTCTGAAAGCAAGTCAGGGCAAGCTCATAATGTCAATGCTGTTAGTGATTCACAGTATACTATGGATGTGGTGTATTCGTATGGAATTCTGGGTATGAATTGGTAAGCCTCGCTTTGACGCACGCCACGAGGGCTTCGTTTTCCGCTATGTTGTTGTACAGTTATGGTTTGGTTAGAAAAAAAAAGGTTTATTTTACGTCGAAGATACAGGAAGCCGTTACCGGGTCTCCCAAGCCAGAGGCTTATGTTTAAGTATTCCGACGAACTCCATGGTCGAATTGGAATTTTAGGTTGGTTTTCGAGGAGGGAGGAAAACCGGAGAACCCGGAGAAAAGCCCTCGGAGCAAGGGCGAGATACCAACAAACTCAACTCACATATGGCACCGCGTCCGGGATTCGAATCTGGGCCACAGAGGTGAGAGGCGACGCGCTTAACCACTGCGCCACCCCGGCTCCCCAATGGTTAAACTTCCCTTGTTATACATCTTGGTCTAACAATTGATGAACGAATACGTAACAATGGAGATAGCTGGGAAACAAATCCAGATGCAAGTAGACTCTGGAGCCTCATGTAATGTTATCCCAAAGAAATATATACCAGAAAACACTGAGATTCAGAAGACCGATAGAGAACTGACCGTACTAGGAACTACTAGAGCGCATACGTATTCCCAAAAAACAAACAATACAATGCAGAGTTTGTTGTTGTTAATGGAGATTTCACACCACTAATTGGAGCTCGCGCATCACAGCAGATGAGAGTACTTGTAGTCCAACATCATAACATTCAGCAAGTTGATGTGGTGATCCTGCACAACCCACCCAAAATTAAGGGGTATCACTAACCAAAGAACAAGTTTTGGCCTAGTATAAATAGCAGATTTATTTGGTGGTCTAGGCCGGTAATATAGAAGGGAAACTATACATTTAGAAGTGGATAAGACAGTATCCCCTGTAGTTAGGCCACCATGTAGAGTACCTATAGCAGTCAAAGGAAAGTTGAAGGCAGAGCTTGGTCGGTTAGAATCAATGCAAGTTGATAACGAAGGTAGCCTGAAATACAGCCGCCTCCTCAGCTCATTTCAGACTATAACGAAGGTAGGAAACCCTACGGAATGGGTCTCAAACATGACTGCAGCAGTTAAACCCAGTGGTAAAGTTATAATAATAATAGTCTTTAGTATATACAACACGGGAACCTACATAGATCATGCAATTTGATTGGCCCGCTATCTCGGACTAATGAGCAATAGCCACCTACAAAATGGCAGGCGTAAATCACGTTTCGCGATTGTTTGCGATGCGGAAATTTTAGAAATTCAACAAAATGCAGTGCCCAAAAGCACTAAAAAAGCTACAAAATATGGCCTTCGAGTGTTTCAAGGTAAAATGTTTGCATACAATGTACAAAAGCAACTGTCACAACTTGTTTTGCCGTCGAAAAAGCTTTGTTTACAAAAGTTACATTTGCCATGCCTTCTTTAAGAAATAAAACTAAAAAAACACTAATTCTCATTTCGTGTTGAGGTTCCCGTGTTGTATATACTAAAACAATTATTCGCCTCAGGCTCAGTCGATATTGATGAATATTCACCGATATCGACTTCGCCTTTGGCGAATAATTGTTAATTATTTGTCTATAAAAATACATAACAGACGTTACCTTTCTATATAAGTATATATAGAGGTTAAATACTATTAAAAACCTAAGTTATCTAAATCTATCTAAAAGTATTAAAGCTAGCTAAAAGACTTTTATTACTATATAAGACGATGAAACAATAAATAGAAAAAGATATAGGGAAGAAACTAATGTACTGCTAAGTCGTATCTAAAATCTAAGCGGTTGACAGAACTATTTTTAAAACGTTCTGTACTAACTCTCGGCTTGTGACGACTACCTTTTCTAAGGTTATACTTTATGCTTTTTAGAACAGAAGCTATGGCTCTTAACGGATGGTTTGTATTAGAAACTATCTTTTTTTAAATCTTATTGTCCATTTTATAGTTTGCTTAGACCCACCACTCCTTAATGAAGCACCGAAGAGAAGTCATTATCCTTTACCAATAATCGAGGCCACACTCCCAGAGTTAACAAAGGGTAAAGTTTTTACTAAAGCTGACCCCAAAGATCGATTTCTGCAAATAGAATTGGATGAGGAGTCAAGCTACCTCACCACATTTCAAATTTAACACCATGGGGATGCTACCGTTGGACAAGAATGCCCTTTGGAATTAGCCTCGCACCAGAGTACTTCCAGCAGGAATTGGTCCAGAACCTGCTAGGACTACCGGGAATGTATATCATAGCAGATGACTACGCCTACTTATGAGATGCAGGGAACATAAAGCTTAACAACGAGAAGTTCAACTTCAAGTGTTAACAAGTCTCCAAAACATAGGACATCTTCTCACAAAGGATGGAGTCAAACCAGATCCTAAGAAGATTGACTCAATTTCCAATATGAAAAGGATACAGGAAGTGCAAGCTGTGCAGAGACTAATCGGCATGGTAAAGTACCTATCTATGTTTCTCGGGAATCTGTCAGAGATGTGTCAGCCTCTACGAAAGTTGACACACAATGGATCGCCAGCGGATCAAAATGGTTTAACGCGTTTAATGGTTTGACTTCAAGGATCTGACTCACGGTTTACATACACTTATAATCCTCACTATTTGAGTAGATTTCTCGGATTTGACGGTAAAAACCTGGAAAAACACATAAACAGAACTTACACACAATGCTTAACTTCTAGCAGGCGATATCACAAACATAAAGCCACAGAAACTTACCAAAATGAGCGGATAAATGGACGAACACACGGCTGGCGACACACGAAACACAAATATCAGCTCGGCAAAAGCACATGTTAAAGCGCAAGGCATCACGGGACAAAAACAAGTTACGGGACACGCGCGGGACGTAACGTGACACTGAAGAACACAATTGTTGAGCATGGCCTCAACATCCAGGGGAGCCAGGCTGAATGGTTACGGACCATGCAGTAAATTAAATATCAACGTAACGATACGCTCCGTACATGCGTATGAGAAACTAACAATAACAACAGTTCGAGTGTTCCTAAATGTTCCTTAAACGATGGTATCCTTCGCTAAGAAGTCTGTGATCATCTAGTCGTTCTCGTGTCCACGTTATGCCGATTCCTCGAGGAGACACAGCTTGGTCACCGGACGAACGAGCGTGCAGTTCTTTGTCTTCACTTCAGCAGCACGTACACGGGAGTCTTTTCCTGGAAAGACTCTGACGACTCTTCCAAGCAGCCATCGGCTCCGGGGTACACAGTTGTCTGCGACAAGAACTAGATCGTTCACTGCAAGGTTCCTCTTTGGGAGGACGATTTCTGACGTTGCTGCAACGTTGGTATGTACTCTTTGATCCACCTTGACCAGAAGCAGTCCGCAAGGAACTGTGCGCGTCTTCACTGCTTACGTAAGTACAAGTCCTCATTGGCGAACACTCCAGGGGGAAGAAGAATGTTCTTTCTCTGCAGTAGCAGGTGATTTGGCGTGAAAGGCTCCAAATCACTCGGGTCGTCGCTGTTAGGACAGATCGGGCGACTGTTTAGGATGGATGTGACTTCGGCAAACACTGTCCTCAGTGTTTCTAGGCTCACCAGCGCGGCGGGGTTGCCTAGAACAGCCTTCATTGACTTACGCACACTCCGTATAAGTCGACATGTGACTTGCTGCCGGGGGCTGGAGCCGCCATCTTACGATTGGGCAGCTGTACCACTCCACATCTTTCTGATGCAGCTCCTTCTTGAGTGCTTCCTCATCGAGCTCTCGAATTGAGCGTTTCAGTTCTCTTTCAGCTCCTGTGAAGTTAGTCCCATTGTCGCTCCATATCTCTTTCGGGGATCCACGTAGGGACATGAATCTTCTAAGTGCTTGTATGAACGCGTCAGTTTCTAGGGAACTGACATCTTCTACATGGACAGCTCGACTGTTGAAGTACACAAATATGCATCCATACACCTTCTCGGTACCGCGGCCACGCTTGACATGGAAGGGTCCGAAGAAGTCAACGCCAGTGTACGTAAATGGTGCCTCGTAGGGCACGAGTCTCTCCTTTGGCAGGTCCGCCATCATTTGCTGCATAGTAGGGGCGTTGCGCTTGCGACAGTCGACACACTCATGCAACACTTGCCGAACCAATGCTCTCCCTCGTAAGATCCAGAAACGTTGACGCCTATCCGACATTATATGCTCCCGTCCAGCATGACCTAGAATCTTGTGATAGTAGCGTACAATTAACCTGGATACCAGATGATCCTTTGGAAGGACCATCGGATGCGCAGCATTGAACGATATCGGTGCGCGATGAACTCCCCCACCCACTCGTACAACTCCTTCAACTAGAGTAGGGTTCAACGTAGCTAACTTGCTGCTCACTTTAATTTGTCCTCTAGTTTGCAAGGCAAGAAGTTCCTCCTGGAAGCATTGACGCTGTACGAGTTGTACAATGACGTCACTGGCGTGATGTATCTCAGCAAGGGTAAGCGTTCTTCCGGAAACCTGTATGCTCTTTGCTCCCAGCCTTGATCCGTCCCACGAATCGTAGCAACCATGCCATTACTCTTACCAGGCGAGTCCAGGACGAAAAACGTGTCAAGAGATCGTCAACTGGATTCGAATGTGTGCTCATCGACATCAAGTTTTTCTCATTTCGGACTTCTGCACCGTCGTCGGGAACTTCTCCTACGACTTTAGTTGGCCATTTGTCTTCTGACTGCCAAAGAAACTCAGGTCCGGACCACCAGCGGCAGCCTGGGATAAACGACTCGGTGTCCATCCCTCGTGATCCATCGTCAGCTGGGTTCAACTTTCCGGGGACGTGATGCCACTGTTCAGGCGTGGTGATATCTTGAATTTCTGTAAGGCGATTTGCGACGAAGGTCTGGAACCTTCTCTTCCTGTTCTTGATGTACTGTAGGGTTATCATCGAATCTGACCAGGAGTACACGTTATCTATAGGCATGTCAAGTTCCTCTGAGATCACTCTGTGCAATCGTGTCGCTAGTACTGCCGACTGCAACTCCAGACGTGGTATGGACCAGTCCTTCATTGGGGCATTCCGCGCCTTCCCCATGATGAAGACGCAGTGCACTTTCCCTTGCTCATTGCTCATTCTGAGGAAGGAAACAGCGGCATATCCCCGTCTCGACGCATCTGAGAAGTGGTGGATCTGGATCTCGCAGATGGTTCCAATATCGGAAGGCTTATAACATCTTGTAAGTCTAACATGGATGATACGAGGCAGGGACTCCACCCATTTCTGCCATTTCGATAAGTATGGCTCTGGAATATCATCATCCCAAGGACAGTTCATCCTCCATAGCTCCTGTAACAGCACCTTGATCGACAGGATAAGCGGCGAGAGGAAGCCAAGAGGATCGAAGAGAGAACCCATGACATGCAATATTCCACGTTTCGTGGGCGGCTTCTCGGTTGGCACAGCCTCGAACTGGAAGGTGTCAGACTCAGCATCCCAGCATATGCCAAGCGCTCTCTGAATGGAAAGTTGGTCAAGACCCAAGTCAAGATTTGGGTTCGCTCTCTCGACAGCCGGTATGGATGCAAGAACTTCACGGTTGTTACTGGTGAACTTAGTTAGGTGAAAGCCTCCTTCCTTCAGCATGCAGTCCAATTAGGCCCACAGCTAGCTTCACAGCTTCCTCCTTTGTGGCTGTTGATTTCAATACGTCATCAACGTAAAAGTTCCTTCGTACGGCACTGCTAACCTCGGTGTCGTACTTATCTTCATTGACATCTACTGTCATGTTCAGAGCCTTATTAGCACAGCATGGTGATGACGTCGCTCCGAAAATATGGACGAGCATTTGGTACACTTCTGGTGTTTCATCGATACTGCTGGACCACCAAAGTAATGGTAGGCCGTCTGTATCACATGGAGCTACCTTTACTTGGTAGAACATCGCTTCGATGTCGGCGGTAAACGCTACCTCTCCTTATCGGAACCTCATCAGGACTCCTGGTAGATCGTTCATAAGGCACGGGCCCTGGAGTAGCTTGTCGTTAAGGGACACCCCGAAAAACCTAGCTGCGGCGTCAAACACAACCCTCATCTTGCCTGGCTTATTTGGGTTGCACACAGGGTGATGAGGTAAGTACCACGTAATGTCACTTCTTTCAGCGGCTTCTTCATCGGTCAATCTTCTCGCGTACCCTTTGGACAGATATTCTTCTATGACGGCCTTATATTTCACTGCTAGGTCTGGGTCACGGAGACAACGCTTCTTCAGATGACGTAACCTCGACTCCGCAAGGCTTCGGTTGTAAGACAAGTTAGGATGCTCATGTTTCCACAATATTCCCATCTGGTAATGACCTTCATTCTTACTGATTGTATCGTCGATGATTTTCATAGCCTCGTGGTCCTCAACAGACACTGACTTGGCGTCTCGCGTATTTGTACCGTACGACTCGGACTTCCAAAATTCTTCTACTTGACGGTCAAGTGCGATGTCTTCAGAGTTGATGAAGTTAGAGTTAAAGTGTCTGTTGGTGCTACAACCCGAGCAAGCACCAAGAATGCTCCAGCCCAGACGCGATCTAATGGCTAGGGGTTCATTTGGTCTTCCTTTCTTCACTTCAAGGGGTATGAACACTTCTTGGACGTTGGTGCCAAGTAGTACCGAAATCTTCTTCCTTTCCACTTCCGGAAAACGCACGTGTCGTAAGTGCGGCCACTGCTCGATGTGCCTTGTTAACTTCTGGTGCTTAAGCGGTATAGTGAGGTCTTTTACAGACCATGCGGCTCCGACTTTAATTTTCGTCGTCGTCACCACTCATAGGCGCGATACTGAAGCTGACCTTGACTCCTTCTTCTTGTATATTGTTATCATTCACTGTGTTGAGCGAGAATCTGCTTGTGGTTCCCTTCATGTTAATTTCCCTTGCTAACAAGGGGTCTATCATGGTAATGTCAGAACCAGAATCTATTAAGGCGTAGGTTGTCTTCACTTCACCATTATCTCCGATCACCTTTAGGGGGATGACTTGAAGCAGAACCTCCTGCATGGCATCGGCGGTGGTTGTAGAATATGATCCATGTGCAGCGTCTTCTGCTGGAAGAGGGTTATAGCTTCAACGTGGTTGCTGGTTCCGGAATCCTTATTCACGGGGGGTCTCTTTCTTAGGTTGGGCGGCTTCCTTCAGGTGTAGCATGGTGTGGTGTGGTTTGCCGCAGCCTTCCGCTCGGCATCGGATGGAAGATTTACACTTAGTAGCGATATGCTTGGTTGAACTGATGCAATTGAAACGAATTCTCTTCTATTTGACAAACTCGCTTCGATCCTTCGGCGACTTTGCCTTGAACGATTCACAACGGTATAAGCGATGCGACTGCTTACACAGCGGGCAGGCGGATTCAGTCATATCTGCGTTAGTAGCGTAGGTCATAACTCTATTTGTTGTTGCCTTCGATTTCGATGGCTTGTGGGATGATAGTGGGTTTACCGACTTAGAAAAGAAAGGGTGATTAGCAACATCGGCTCTATCCTTCAGGAATTCGACTACATTCCTAAATGTTGGCATTATTTACCCGTTCCGATCTAGTTTCCTAAGGTGTTCTGCAAATCTAGTGTGTGCCCACTGCGGTAAGCGTACTATGACTTTCTCTAGATTGTCAATGGTCATTTCTCCAAGGAATCCTATAGCCTTTAGGGTATCATATGTCACCTGTGCTGTATCTTCAAGGCGTCGTAGGCCTTCATTGTCGTTTCTTTGGATAGGGGAACCTTTGGTCAATTTTTCAACACTTGCACGCACGACCTGTGATGGCCGACCAAACCGGTCCTCAAGAGTGTTCATCGCACTACGAAGGGCGGGGCCCTCCAAAAACTGCAGCAACATGGCCATTTTTACAGAGTCATCGAGAGGTCTAGACCCCACCATTGAAAACTGGGAATTTCTCGGGAGAGCCGTCGAACTTCTGCACTCGCACCTTCGGGAGATCGTGGGACATGCTGATTTTCTCCATTGTTGTAGCAATGGAAGTGAGCAGGGTTTCGCTCATCATGCCACTTACCATCGGCATTTGTTGTTGCTCCACAACCTGGTCTCTGGCTGGGCAGAGGCCATCAGATCCCCAGGGCGGGAGCTGGACACTGGCTGGGCGAAGACCGTCCAACCCCCATGGTGTGGCCACGAGGGGTGTATACACAGCAGACGCAGTAGACTGGACTCCAGCAGGGAGAAGACCTTCAGACACATGGAGCGAGGTCACGAAGGGCGTACACACAGTAGACTGGGCTCCAGTGAGGCGAAGACTTTAAGACACATGGGGTGAGGCCACGAAAGGCGTACACACAGGAGACTGGGCTCCAGTGAGACGAAGACTTTCAGACACATGGGGTGAGGCCACGAGGGGGGTACACATAGGAGACTGGGCTCTAGTGGGGCGAAGACTTTCAGACACATGGAGCGAGGCCACGAGGGGCGTACACACAGGAGACTGGGCTCTAGTAGGACAAAGACTTTCAGACACATGGGGCAAGGCCACGAGGGGGTTATACACGGGAGAAACAGTTGATTGGACTCCGATAGGGCGAGCACCATCAGGACCCCAGGCCAGGGCCACGATGGGCGTAGAAGTGTAGGGTGAGAGGTTACCCCCCGGAGGACCAGGGCGATTCCTTTGCTGAGGGGTTGGATGGGGTTCAATTTGTACAGTAGGCTCTGAGAGAGATGGGGACTCCACGATTTCTATTTTCCTTTCTGTCATGGTTGATGGCATGGGAGACTGGGCACGAGACTGAGTTTGAGTCACCAGATCACTGTCAGGGTCTAAGGGCTCTTATGTCATAAAAAACTCAAGCCTAGCTCCAGCAGAACTTACACACAATGCTTAACTTCTAGCAGGCGATAACACAAACATAAAGCCACAGAAACTTACCAAAATGAGCGGATAAATGGACGAACACACGGCTGGCGACACACGAAACACAAATATCAGCTCGGCAAAAGCACATGTTAAGGCGCAAGGCATCACGGGACAAAAACAAGTTACGGGACACGCGCGGGACGTAACGGCACACTGAAGAACACAATTGTTGAGTATGGCCTCAACACACAAGAACATTGAATTGACCTGGACACCAGAACAACAAGATTCATTCCAGGCAATTAAGACTGCAGTAACGCAGGTACCAGTGCTCAAGTATTTTGACTGTAATGCAGCAACTTAAGGTCAAGGAGATCCTTCACAGCATGGATTAGAATTTGTGTTGTGGTTTTTTGGGGTTTATATTTTTTAAACCAGGACAAAATTTTCAAACTGGTTCATTTCTTTTAAACCAGTTCATTTTTTAAAAACTGGTTTATTTTTTCAAGCTTCTAAAAAGGGATTTTTAAAATATTTTGGGATTCATAAAAAAAGGGTTTAGTTTTTTTTGGGATGATTTAAAAAGAAAAAGAAATCACCCGCCGAAAGAAGGACTACTATCTTGACCATGAAGGGAGGTGCACGAAATTCAGTGGTATTCGAGCGCAGCTGGTTGTCCTGAGCTGCTGTCGTGGTGCGATCAAGGCAGAGGGAGTGGTTGGGTTGACTGCCGCAGGAGCCCGTGCTGTCGTAGCATAATTGTGGTCCATTGAGGACAGGGCTGCCATGGAATACATGTATGTCGAGCCTTTACTCGCATTTGAAGAGTGGAGAGGGTGCTAGTACAAGCTTGCGGCAAACCATGAAGGAAATGAGAGAGAACTTTGGGTTGTACTCACTCAGAGACACAGGTTCTGGTTTTATAGCCGCTCAAGCTTTGCCCAAACATGCCCGAATAGATCGATGACCTCATTCACAGAAATAATAGATAACCCTCTGAGTTAATGAGATTCCACTTTATTCATGAGAGCGCCGCACTTTACCGCACTTTATTCATGAGCGCGCCTCACTTTATTCATGAGAGCGCCTTAAAAATTAGCATAGCGCCTTAAAAAAGGGCCGTACGCCCTAATTAATTTATGCATGACCTAAGACAATAAGACTGTTGCGTCATCTGAATTAATGAGAGCAGCTCACCAAAAATTAACATAGCTCACCAAAAAAAGGGCTAATTCGCCTCTCTTCCTACTACTCTTACTTCATGTTCAAAACAATTATTTAAATGCTCCCCATTTACATTTTCTACAGATGGTCTTGTGAATGGGCTATCTGACATGAAAGCAAAATTATATATTCCTTGTCCCTTTGGTTATGTAACAGTTTAACTCGTGCTAGGCAACACGTAAAGCTGAGCCTCACAAGTCACAGTAAAAATGTAGGAATTTGTTGCTTTCTACTGCATGACATCATGTTCAACACAATTTAAATGCTTTCCACTTACATTTTCTACAGATGGTCTTGTGAATGGGCTATCTGAAATGAAAGCAACACAAGTTATAGAAGCAAAAAATACTCAGCTAACACGTGAGATTTGTCACAGTCAAACAAACATGTAGAAACTTGGTGCTTTCTACTTACATTAGTTAGGTATATTTTTTCTTGTAAATGGTCTATCTGTAATCAAAATAAGAAGGAATAAGAACGCCAGCAGGAAATTATTGAGGGAACGAGGCCAATTTCAAGCTTTTTCGGACGGATTTGACTACACACTTCTTACCTCTTTGAAGCTCGTGGAACGGAAAAGGACATCACACGAGTTCGGCGCAGAGTTCGGCGTGTTCATCAGATGTTTTCTGTGAGCTGAATGGCCAAATTGTCGATCGGCTGTCAAACGCTTGTCACACGGGGCGCAAGGAATTGTGCGACCACAATCCTTTGCGATTAGCCCTAAGCTAACGCCGTATATAGAGCTGCATTGCTCGGTCGCCTCAGGCTCCGTCGCTGCGGCAGCAAAAATTGTTGCGGTCACCCTGTTATATTCCCATGCATCCCTGCTTAGTCCGCCATGTCTTTATAACACTGCAAGTGCAACACAACTGAAATTCACGTTACTCTAGTAGGGCGTTGTTTGGTATGTTATTTCCTTAATTCAAGTTCACGCGTTCGGTATTGCGTGACAGAACTGTGTGGTGGATTGGATTCAAATTTCCATGCGCTCTGCGCTTGGCGTAAACATTTAAACGTAACTCATAAGTCTCAAGTTACTCAAATATTAACTTTTATTCAATGTTTTGATATTTGCCTTTGTTCTAAATTACTAAAACATTAGTCTTTAGGTAGATTCAATGTATCCCCATTTTGTTTATGCACGTGATAAGGACTAGCTCATCACCAGTTTACCGCAGACATGATAACTATTAGTGCCAAGAAATAACCGCTCTGGTTTGCTGGTTGCGGGATCGTCAGTCTAGAGCGCGCACACTTTGTTTGAAAATGGCACTTTATTATAAAGATGAATTTGATGTTTACTTAGAAGCATACGATCATTAACTTTAGTCGCATGTGGTGGCTCCTAAAGGAGCCGTTGTTTGTAATGGCTGCCAACGACGACCAATTAACGCCTTTCGTAAAATTGGTCATCGAAGGTCATTGGCAGTAGACGATGGTCCATCCGGAATGAAGTCATCTCTTCTTTGTACGAAACCAGCGTCTCTCTGCATTCCATCTATATTATCTTTACACTGGCGGTCTTGTCTCTGCATACCTGCCTCGTGGTGTGACGAAAGCATTCTTCATCTATCAGCGCCAGCTCTGCTCTACCAACAAAGTCCCGCACAGTGCTCCGGGACACTCCCGCAATGCTAAAGGCATTTCGCATGCTGCACCTGTCCTGCTGAATAATCTTCAGGACACTCTCATAGCACTGATGGATCAGTGAGAGATCATGCCTTGTTAGTTTTGTCGGTGGGAGCACAGTTTCTTGGCTGTTGGTATCTGGGGCTGGTTCTTGGGGCTCTTTCAGCAGGGCGATCTCTCTAACCTCTCTAATCAATTTCTGGAGTTCTTCGGTTTTCCGTCTTTCCTCTATCAGCTTGCTCTGGAAGGATCTCAACCTTCCCTGTTTTCTTTCGTTTGACGCTGTCAACTCATCAACGTCTTTCTGCATTCCCTCTACCCGTTGTTGGAAGGCAGGAATGCTGTTGGAAGCACCGCACAGGTTGTCAATAACTACAGTGAATCGGGCATTCTGCTTTTTGGTTTCTTGATAGGCTTTTGTGACTGACTTATAGCGATTCATCAGTTGGGTGTATTTCTTCTTGTAATCAAGTTCTGGCTCTGGCTCACTGTCGCTCTCTGATGAATCAGCTGGCGGATGCGGGGATGGAACTTTTTTTGCTGGCATCTTGCGTGAGTGCGGAGCGAATATGACGATCCAGAAGAAAGGAGCAGTTAAAGACGGACATGCCTGGAGGTGTTCCGATGCTGTTTGCAGGAAATAGCGTTCAATAAGAAAAGACAGTTTTTTTGAAGATTCCAATGTGTCTTTAGTCCAGTGGCTTCTCGTGATCTATCTTTGGTCAGTCGATGAGTCAAATCTAGTGCTATTCGCTGTGTTTGTTCGAACAAAATAGCAGTGAATTTGATCACAATTGGCGGACCAGGAAGAACAGTTGAGATAGATGAATCTATCTTTGGACACAAGCAGAAGTACCATCGTGGGAGGGTATGCAATGGGCCGTGGGTATTTTGAGCTGTAGAACGAGAGAGTAAGTGAGTTATCGTTTGTCGAGTTCCGAATCGACGCAAACCAACTTTGTTTCCTATCATCCAGCGCCACATTCTGCCAGGAACAACTATCTACTCTGATGACTTCACACTCTACAGAACCCTTAATCAGCTTGGCTACATTCACCTTACCGTTAACCACTCCGAGAACTTCGTAGATTCACTGGCGTACACACCAACACCATCGACGGTACATGGGGCTGCATTAAGCGAAAGCTGAAACGCATGAACGGCACCTGTTACGACCATTTTCCCAGCTACTTAGACGGGTTTATGTGGAAGAGACAGGAGAGACGACGAGACGACGTACTTCGCTGCCATCATATAGAGGACATCGCTGCTGGCTACTAAATGCCAATCCAAACAAACGGCTCTTTTAAGAGCCACCAAATTCAATAAAGTAAATTGCCTTTTGCTTCTTGTGTTCATTAACTGAACTGGTATTTAACTGTAAGTGTAAGGGCCGATCTGCACTAGCGACATTTTGTTGACTGAATTATTTTATTAGTCCAAAATGTTTGACAATCATCCCAAAATGTTGAGTGCGGCCAAGATTTCGCAACATGACAAAACTTGCGCCATTTTTGTCAAAACAACACATGCAGATCAAACTTGTTGTGATTTTGTCGTTCCAATTCTTAAAGTAAGCCACAGCTGAATTCCAGCAATTCGAAGTCCACTGATATTACGTGCATGTATGCATGCACGTGCCACAACCTGCCACACGTGCTTACGCAATAGACACTTAAGTTAGCTAGCCATGTGACTCGATACCAGTCCACAGCAGAGTATGACGTTGCATCCAAGATGGCGGTCTTAAAATGGCTGCCCCTTGTGAAGTCCATGTGAAGCCAGTTTATTGCCGTGTTTATCTATTTCATCGAGGAAAAAAATCAGGTGGTATAAAGTCCTGAAAGTGTAAAAGCATGTACATGATCGTTTGAAGCATTTTAGAGAAGTTTTATAAGGCAGATTATTGACCAACAACGTACCTACCGTCTACTACCGACAACACGCCAACAACCTACCGACAACAACGTAAATTCTACCGACAACCACATGAAATCGGCCGACAATCTACCAACAACCTACCAACAACCTGCCGACAGGTTTTGTGCCGACAATCTGCCAACAACCTACCGACAATCTGCTGACAATCTGCCAACAACCTACCGACAATCTACCAACAACCACACCACGGCAAAACGGTATGCTCCGCTGGCCAAAAGAACGAAGGCTCTGGTATCAAATACAAGTTTACAACTTGCAGAACTGGCGCTTTTCCGATACGAGCGGAGCGAGTTGTGATACCGACAAGAGCGGCGAAGCCGCGAGAAAAAATAAGCGCCTGCCGCCATCTTACGGAAATTTGAATTCTGCCCTTTCCGCATGGATTAACATGATTATTAAACATGTCAATCAAACTTTGTGTGCTCGTAACTTTGTCGGTATCTAAGATATGTAGTCAAAACATTGCACAGTTCATTGTTATTACCTTTATTTCTCCTGACAGTCCAAGTCTCTACAGTGTGTGATTTATTCACGACCACGGCCTCTATAAAGTCGCTCAGTCCCCGCTAAGTTTTTCTTCATCAGTTCATGTACTTGACCCTGACCGACTCTTTCACTCGAACAGCCTCTGACAGCAGAAGCGAAAATTACTTTAGGGAACTCCGTAATTTCCTTCAGTTCTACGTCTAGATCGTATAGGGAGATGGCTTTTAAGTCCCAGCGTATTTAGTTTCGATTAACTGATCCTTCACAATGCTTTGCAAATAGGACAATGCCGAAGCGCTGCGTCCTGTCTAGCCTGATTTTCAGACTGTCGAGGTCGTCAGCTCACTTCCTCCCACCTCCCAGTCTGATGGACTTCGGCATAAACCGTGTTCCTGACGTCATTTAATTTCGACCAATCAGAGCGAAGGTTTTATTTTTAGAGAACTAAGGTATGCGTGGAATGTCCAGTGAAGCCTGCATGAAG
Source organism: Actinernus sp. WN-2022 (assembly GCA_030867875.1). NCBI lineage: Eukaryota > Metazoa > Cnidaria > Anthozoa > Actiniaria > Actinernidae > Actinernus > Actinernus sp. WN-2022. Next base: position 15,594,063 of record JAOWCC010000853.1, read on the forward strand.
GACAAGCCAAATCGCGGACGATACCAACGGACTTGATATGGCTTTGGAGAAAGCGTGCGAAACTTTCGACATTTCTGAATTATTACCCGAACAGCGAAAAGCAATTTACCCCTCGTTTCCCGGAAGGACCTTGGCCATCACAGCTGCATCTATAAGGCGACGACCAGGTCGAGAATCGAGAGAGGAGAAATTATGTAGCCTTCTACAGATTCGCCAGAATCACGGCTCTTTCATGCACTGCAGAATATGTTCTACAGCGTCAAACTTATAGAAACAGAATGTGGAGAAACATGTTGTCCTCAGACGTGTACCGGGAAAATATGATAGGAAGCGCTATCGATATAGATCGATGTTTATGAATCTACTAGCTACGGGCTTTGGAAAATCATTAATCTTCCTCGACCGCTTTGTATGCCGTATTAAAATGTAATGTCTCCTAGAATGTTGGCATTTACAAGACCAAATATTTCATGAAATGTAATGATTTTTTTACAGCAGTGAACACACATACTGAGTATGTCATGGTAATGTATCAGTCAATTCCAAACCCGTGCATCCTCCCCCCCCCCGGGCCACCCCCGGGAATTTGATCAGAGGCTTGCTTCCGAGGGTGGGAAATTTGACGAGTATCTATGACCTCAGGGGCGGGCATTTGACAAACAGTGGGGGTAGGGGGTGGGGCATTTGATCAGTGTTTAAAAATATATTCTGTCTGTCTACAAGCGTCGAAATGGCGAACGCACGTGGCGAACGTACGAGGACAGCTTCCAGGATAAGGATTGCGCATTTGTAGAGGCTTGAAAGAGTGAACCTGCCAAATTTGAAGCCCACTTTCAGAGGTAAATTGTTTATGTTTAAACCTATAAACTATGTTGTTTTGCTTTGTTTCGTGAACTTTGACCGACTGCGTGATATTAAGTGCGTGACAAGAGTTGTGATAAGTTGAATTTGCTGCGACCCTCGACAGCGCGAGTTAGAAACATAATTATTTATATCGGTAAAAGACGGACCGATTGGTGCCTGTTACATACATGTACTTTATATACCAACAACATAAGCTAACATATTCAATTTCAAGCCATTACGTTTATTATAAAGTATATACGATCGAGCCGGTAGAAATGATTGTTCTCATCCCTGACCGGTTGAAGGTGGTTTTCACCGTCGGTGTTTCCTGTGAATTGCTTGAGTCAGAGTTGTCAATAAAGCAATGATTTCATTTATTTGTCAATAGTCTTTGCCTTGTCTTTGTCGATTTTTTTTGGGAAATTTTCCGATCTGGTCCCCGATGGTGGGGCATTTGAACAGCCTGGATTAAAAACTGGTGGTGCATTTGAACAGTTTTTCTGCTTTGGTAGTGGGGCATTTGATCAATTTTTTTTCAAAATGTTCAAATGCCCGGGGGTGGCCCGGGGGGGTCATGCACGGGTTTGGAATTGACCCATACATAATAGTTTCACTACATTTGGGCAATTATTTATGTTTGCAGAATTTTTAACACACTTTATTTTGACAATTTTGCTGACCTAAAAGCTGAATTATCTTAGCTTTTTCGCCTTAAGAAGACTAAATCTTTCATGGAATGGCATTATTTTTTTACAGGAGTGAACACATATAGTGAATATGTCATGGTAAAAGTTGGATTACATTTGCCTAAATATTTATGTTATCAGAATTTTGAACAGTCTTGATTTTGACAAATTGTAAAGTACAACAAATCAGTGTTGTGACCATGCGCTTGAAATACTGTACGAAAAATCCTATTTAAAAAGTTCCTGCTGCCCAAAAAACCATAGCAGCTCAAACAGGATATGGTTAGGGTTAGTTCTGAGAAATCGACATAAGTTTGAAGCTGAAAAACATAAGAATTCTGCACTGCAGGAAAGTGCGTGATTCTAGCGAGCTGTACTAGACGGCTATACATAATTTCTCCTTTCTCGATTCTCTACCTGGTCGTCGCCTATAGATGTAGCTGTGATGGCCAAGGTCCTTCCGGGAAACGAGGGGTAAATTGCTTTTCGCTGTTCGGGTAATAATTCAGAAATGTCGAAAGTTTCGCACGCTTTCTCCAAAGCCATATCAAGTCCGTTGGTATCGTCCGCGATTTGGCTTGTCCTTCATGCAGGCTTCACTGGACATTCCACGCATACCTCAGTTCTCTAAAAATAAAACCTTCGCTCTGATTGGTCGAAATTAAATGACGTCAGGAACACGGTTTATGCAGAAGTCCATCAGACTGGGAGGTGGGAGGAAGTGAGCGGACGACCTCGACAGTCTGAAAATCAGGCTACGTCCTGTCTGACTCGACTTCCACGGCAAACAGTTGGAAAATAAGGCTTTCACCTGTTGGTAAAACCGCCAAAATATCTCGCCTAGAAAGTACAAATGTAGACTATTCACTGCCTTCTTTGTTCTTTTAAATAATTTCCTGGATTAACTCTCAACCGCTCGATCACTTCTCTCTTGTCGCCGCCATTTCATTCAGTTCGCAGGAGGAATGTGCGACATTTCGTGACACATGACAGCGATGACAGCTAATTGACCAATCAGTATTTCCCATTCAGAATCTGAATGGGAAATGAAAATGTGGCCATCCCTTCATGTAGGACGACACGAATTGCTACCAAATTGTATTCTATTGTATTGTATTGTGTTGCTTTCTATTGTTGTATTAAATTGTATTGTGTTGTATTCTAATGTATTTTTGGTAAAAATTCGTGTCGTCCTACATAAAGGGATTGCCGAAAATGTTTCTCTCGTGCCAGTCTCCTTTTTCCATTTTCACGCGGCCAAATCATTTTATCACTTCCTTTGCGTTGAAATAACACCGAGGGCCTGTTTCGCAGGCTAGTACGTGATTGGTCACTATTACCGTTCCCCACATAGGATTTGTTTCTCTCTTTTTATATAGTTACATATTGTCCGTTTCAATCATTTTCTTTAAAAAAAAATTGTGAAATCAGAGTTCTTTTCAACAATAGAACAATTAACACCTCCGTGCATTCCTGGTCGTTGAGTGCTCCTGTTCTTACGCGAACCATTAGTTAATAATATTTTGAGTGACACGTCAAACCTACGGTGGCTTGTAAGTGCCATCTAGATTTACCACTCCTTTTTACTTACTTAGCGTTGCAAACTGACACTTTTTATTGCCAATTTACAAACTGGCACTTTTTATTGCCAGTTTGTAAATTGGCAATAAAAAGTGTCAATTTGCAAATTGGCAATAAAAAGTGTCAGTTTCTAAATTGGCAATAAAAACTGCCAGTTTGTAAATTGGCAATAAAAAGTGTCAGTTTGCAAATTGGCAATAAAAAGTGTCAGTTTGCAAATTGGCAATAAAAAGTGTCAGTTTCTAAATTGGCAATAAAAAGTGTCAGTTTCTAAATTGGCAATAAAAAGTGTCAGTTTCTAAATTGGCAATAAAAAGTACCAGTTTGTAAATTGGCAATAAAAAGTGTCAGTTTGCAAATTGGCAATAAAAAGTGTCAGTTTCTAAATTGGCAATAAAAAGTGTCAGTTTCTAAATTGGCAATAAAAAGTGCCAGTTTGTAAATTGGCAATAAAAGTGCCAGTTTGTAAATTGGCAATAAAAACTGCCAGTTTGTAAATTGGCAATAAAAAGTGCCAGTTTGCAAATTGGCAATAAAAAGTGTCAGTTTCTAAATTGGCAATAAAAAGTGTCAGTTTCTAAATTGGCAATAAAAAGTGCCAGTTTCTAAATTGGCAATAAAAAGTGTCAGTTTCTAAATTGGCAATAAAAAGTGCCAGTTTGTAAATTGGCAATAAAAAGTGTCAGTTTGCAAATTGGCAATAAAAAGTGTCAGTTTCTAAATTGGCAATAAAAAGTGTCAGTTTCTAAATTGGCAATAAAAAGTGTCAGTTTCTAAATTGGCAATAAAAAGTGCCAGTTTGTAAATTGGCAATAAAAAGTGTCAGTTTGCAAATTGGCAATAAAAAGTGTCAGTTTCTAAATTGGCAATAAAAAGTGTCAGTTTCTAAATTGGCAATAAAAAGTGCCAGTTTGTAAATTGGCAATAAAAACTGCCAGTTTGTAAATTGGCAATAAAAAGTGCCAGTTTGTAAATTGGCAATAAAAAGTGTCAGTTTGCAAATTGGCAATAAAAAGTGTCAGTTTCTAAATTGGCAATAAAAAGTGTCAGTTTCTAAATTGGCAATAAAAAGTGTCAGTTTCTAAATTGGCAATAAAAAGTGCCAGTTTGTAAATTGGCAATAAAAAGTGTCAGTTTGCAAATTGGCAATAAAAAGTGTCAGTTTCTAAATTGGCAATAAAAAGTGTCAGTTTCTAAATTGGCAATAAAAAGTGTCAGTTTCTAAATTGGCAATAAAAGTGCCAGTTTGTAAATTGGCAATAAAAAGTGCCAGTTTGTAAATTGGCAATAAAAAGTGCCAGTTTGTAAATTGGCAATAAAAAGTGCCAGTTTGTAAATTGGCAATAAAAAGTGCCAGTTTGTAAATTGGCAATAAAAAGTGTCAGTTTGCAAATTGGCAATAAAAAGTGTCAGTTTCTAAATTGGCAATAAAAAGTGTCAGTTTCTAAATTGGCAATAAAAAGTGTCAGTTTCTAAATTGGCAATAAAAGTGCCAGTTTCTAAATTGGCAATAAAAAGTGTCAGTTTCTAAATTGGCAATAAAAAGTGCCAGTTTGTAAATTGGCAATAAAAAGTGTCAGTTTGCAAATTGGCAATAAAAAGTGTCAGTTTCGAAATTGGCAATAAAAAGTGTCAGTTTCCAAATTGGCAATAAAAAGTGTCAGTTTCTAAATTGGCAATAAAAAGTGTCAGTTTCGAAATTGGCAATAAAAAGTGTCAGTTTGTAAATTGGCAATAAAAAGTGTCAGTTTCCAAATTGGCAATAAAAAGTGTCAGTTTCTAAATTGGCAATAAAAAGTGTCAGTTTCTAAATTGGCAATAAAAAGTGCCAGTTTGTAAATTGGCAATAAAAAGTGTCAGTTTGCAAATTGGCAATAAAAAGTGTCAGTTTCTAAATTGGCAATAAAAAGTGTCAGTTTCTAAATTGGCAATAAAAAGTGCCAGTTTCTAAATTGGCAATAAAAAGTGTCAGTTTCTAAATTGGCAATAAAAAGTGCCAGTTTGTAAATTGGCAATAAAAAGTGTCAGTTTGCAAATTGGCAATAAAAAGTGTCAGTTTCGAAATTGGCAATAAAAAGTGTCAGTTTCCAAATTGGCAATAAAAAGTGTCAGTTTCTAAATTGGCAATAAAAAGTGTCAGTTTCGAAATTGGCAATAAAAAGTGTCAGTTTGTAAATTGGCAATAAAAAGTGTCAGTTTCCAAATTGGCAATAAAAAGTGTCAGTTTCTAAATTGGCAATAAAAAGTGTCAGTTTCTAAATTGGCAATAAAAAGTGTCAGTTTCTAAATTGGCAATAAAAAGTGTCAGTTTCTAAATTGGCAATAAAAAGTGTCAGTTTCTAAATTGGCAATAAAAAGTGCCAGTTTGTAAATTGGCAATAAAAAGTGTCAGTTTCCAAATTGGCAATAAAAAGTGTCAGTTTCTAAATTGGCAATAAAAAGTGTCAGTTTCTAAATTGGCAATAAAAAGTGTCAGTTTCTAAATTGGCAATAAAAAGTGCCAGTTTGTAAATTGGCAATAAAAAGTGTCAGTTTCCAAATTGGCAATAAAAAGTGTCAGTTTCTAAATTGGCAATAAAAAGTGTCAGTTTCTAAATTGGCAATAAAAAGTGTCAGTTTCCAAATTGGCAATAAAAAGTGTCAGTTTCTAAATTGGCAATAAAAAGTGTCAGTTTCTAAATTGGCAATAAAAAGTGTCAGTTTCTAAATTGGCAATAAAAAGTGCCAGTTTGTAAATTGGCAATAAAAAGTGTCAGTTTCTAAATTGGCAATAAAAAGTGCCAGTTTCTAAATTGGCAATAAAAAGTGTCAGTTTCTAAATTGGCAATAAAAAGTGCCAGTTTGTAAATTGGCAATAAAAAGTGTCAGTTTGCAAATTGGCAATAAAAAGTGTCAGTTTCTAAATTGGCAATAAAAAGTGTCAGTTTCTAAATTGGCAATAAAAAGTGTCAGTTTCTAAATTGGCAATAAAAAGTGCCAGTTTGTAAATTGGCAATAAAAAGTGTCAGTTTCCAAATTGGCAATAAAAAGTGTCAGTTTCTAAATTGGCAATAAAAAGTGTCAGTTTCTAAATTGGCAATAAAAAGTGTCAGTTTCTAAATTGGCAATAAAAAGTGCCAGTTTGTAAATTGGCAATAAAAAGTGTCAGTTTCTAAATTGGCAATAAAAAGTGTCAGTTTCTAAATTGGCAATAAAAAGTGTCAGTTTCCAAATTGGCAATAAAAAGTGTCAGTTTCTAAATTGGCAATAAAAAGTGTCAGTTTCTAAATTGGCAATAAAAAGTGTCAGTTTCTAAATTGGCAATAAAAAGTGCCAGTTTGTAAATTGGCAATAAAAAGTGTCAGTTTCCAAATTGGCAATAAAAAGTGTCAGTTTCTAAATTGGCAATAAAAAGTGTCAGTTTCCAAATTGGCAATAAAAAGTGCCAGTTTGTAAATTGGCAATAAAAAGTGTCAGTTTCCAAATTGGCAATAAAAAGTGTCAGTTTCTAAATTGGCAATAAAAAGTGTCAGTTTCCAAATTGGCAATAAAAAGTGTCAGTTTCTAAATTGGCAATAAAAAGTGTCAGTTTCTAAATTGGCAATAAAAAGTGTCAGTTTCCAAATTGGCAATAAAAAGTGTCAGTTTCTAAATTGGCAATAAAAAGTGTCAGTTTCTAAATTGGCAATAAAAAGTGTCAGTTTCTAAATTGGCAATAAAAAGTGCCAGTTTGCAACGCAAAGTAAGTAAAAAGAGTGGTAAATCTAGATGGCCCTTGCAAGCCACCGTACAAACCATTTTTGGTATTTACATATTTCCATATTTTTTTTCTGCGAACCTGTCAACCTAAACTTTACACCGTCCGGGTACCGGTGAAATGACCAAGTTCAACTTCGTAAACAGTTAATTGAGATCGAACGAGGCCAATTAAAGGCCCTTGGTAATGTCAAATCGGAGGAATGGGCTTTGTAACTTCGCTAGTAAGAGCAGTCGCCTTTATCTCAACGCCACGTGCCTTCAGTAGACGACCAATTCGCTGTTTTGCCTTTGTTTGCTTTGTTTTCTTCTCTTGGTACATGTTGCGGTCGTTTTTAACTCGCAAAGAAGCCTTCGATGGTTCTAGTAATGACTTTGAATATGATATGGAGAAACCATATGGAAGCTTGCCGAATGGAAAGTGTTCACTCGATGATAAGAACATTTGGAACTGTCCAGATATCCGAACAGCTGGAAAATACGATGTTCGGAAGCCACAGCACGTTCTGACGAGAATGCTTCTGATCTTCGATGCAATTGCGGAAAAGATAAAGATTCGGTACTGGCTTTCAAAGGGAACTTTACTGGGGGCTGCTCGCCACAAGGGACATATACCATGGGATACGGACTCAGATATCGATATGCCAAAAGAGGATTATTTCCGTTTTTTTTGCCACTGGGTATTGACCTTTTACCAAGGGATATGGTTCTTCAGAGACACAAACAAGAACTAGAATCTGAAAAGGCTGCTATTAAGAAGGCAATGGGTTCCGATAGAAACCAGTTATCTTATGAA